>JAJOZX010000463.1:0-57500 GCA_023014485.1 Bathynomus jamesi | reverse complement strand
AAAAAGTGACCCCTTAGAGGTAAACTGTCATATTAAAAAAAATTCATAGGTGCTTACCTTAGCATGTTGTTCGTCTTAATTGAGAAGTTGTTCGATGTGTCCCCCTTCCTGCTCAACGCAGGCCTCCAAACGTGGACGCCACTGATCAATACACCTGTTTAAATATCGTTGAGACACCTTCTCCCAGCCGAGCAGAATTCTTTCGCGTAGTTCATCTATGTCTCGGATATTGGTACCAGGGATGTAAACTTTGGACTTCAGGGCTTCCCAAACACCATAATCTAGTGGTGAAACTCGTGAAAGATCGGGGCTACTAGCCGGCCACATATTGGGTTCGATAAAATCCGGTGTTTCGTCCTCAAGGAATGTGACAGTTTGGCGTGCTCTGCGAGCAGGGGCTCCATCTTGTTGGAAAGTATATCTTTCACCACTAATTCGTCGAATATCAGTTAGATAGAGTGAAAGATATACTTTCCATCAAGATGGAGCCCCTGCTCACAGAGCACGCCAAACTGTCACATTCCTTGGGAACGAAACACCGGATTTTATCGAACCCAATGTGTGGCCGGCTAGTAGCCCCGATCTTTCACGAGTTTCACCACTAGAATTGGTGTTTGGGAAACCCTGAAGTCCAAAGTTTACATCTCTGGTACTAATATACGAGACATAGATGAACTACGCGAAAGAATTCTGCTCGGCTGGGAGAAGGTGTCTCAACGATATGTAAACAGGTGTATTGATCCGTGGCGTCCACGTTTGGAAGCCTGTGTTGAGCAGGAAGGGGGACAAATCGACAACTTCTCAATTAAGACGAACAACATGCTAAGGTAAGCATTTATGAAGTTTGGGAGCTCTAGTCCCTTTACTTTTTTTAATATGACAGTTTACTTCTAAGGGGTCACTTTTTTTACCTACCCTGTGTGTGTATATATATATATATATAGTGGCGCTCATAAGTATTCGCATAGAGAAATATTTCAGTTATATTCGTCCTTATTTTTTGTACTATGCACAGAATAGTTATGAAAAATTTACCGTTCGTCTGGAAAAGTTTAATAAATAAAGAAAATTAGTTTAACTCCATCATATAATATAAAACATTAAAGAATTTGAGGAAAATAAAAAAAAGTTAAAATGCGAAAGTTTTCCTACATTTATTTAATACTCTGTGTGTCTACCTCAGGCTTGAAGAATTTAAAGTTTTATCAGTAGTTAGCTGTTTATTGATTATAGACGGTTGACGATTTTGAAAATTCTAAAATTTTCTCTTTGAGTCTTCATGGAAGACGGATGACTGTACAAGCCATTAGTAAGCAATGGGTCGTCGTGGTAAAGAGCTGTCTACAGATTTTAAAAGATCTATTATTTTTGCTCAGGAGTCTGGAAAAAGTTATATGAAGATAGGAGAAGAACTTCGGTTGTTGCAGTTATAAAGAAATTGAAAGGCTTTGGAACAATCAGAACTCTACCAAGGTGTGGACGACCTTGCAAGATTTCAGAAAGTACAGCTATGCGGATTGAAAGAATGACTGCTGCGAAGCCAAGAATGACTGCAGGTGATATTTGCCAAACATTAAGACGAAGATCGATATCAATCCCTCTACCCATAGGCGGATCTAGACTAGAGTGTGGTGGGTCGGCGACATCTGGACCCCCCCTCAATTCCTTGCAAGTGCCCTTTTGAATGATGTGTATGCTTCTGAAAACAAATTTTGTTTTTGTAAATAGATCATGGTTATTTTATTTTATTCAAATTCTATTTTGTCTTTATCCGTATACACTGTACTTCCAAATTTGTAGTTGTAGTGGTTTTCATAGGTTCCCTCAGTACTGTGATAACTGTCGTACCCAAATTGGATTTTTATTTTGTATCATATTTGAATGAGATTGATGTAATGAAACAATACAATTTATTTTACACTCGCTCATTGGTGGTGTGTTTGAAGAAAAAATTTTTAGTACTGTACCCTTTTTATTTTGAGGGGCGCCCTTTTTTTCTTTGGACCCCCCTTACTGAAATGCCTAGATCCGCCCTTGCTACCGTACGTCGTACATTGATAAAGAATGGTCTGCATGGAAGAATTGCACAAAGAAAACCTCTGTTACGAAAAGCGCACAAAGAAGTTCGTTTAAGTACACCAAGGGTCATCAGAATGATGGATTTGCATTCTGGAAGAGAGTTCTCTAGACAGACGAGACCAATATTGAATTATTCGGAACATCGAGCAACGGTATGTTTAGCAAAAATTAAATATTGCATTCGAAGGAAAAAAAACATATCCTTCCTCGGTTAAACATGGTGGTAGTACTTTGCTTCTTTGGGGATGCTTTATTGCTTCTGGTCCAGGAAAGCTTGTCATCACTGGAATCTTGAATTCGAAGAAATATCAGGAAATAATGTATTGCCTTCAGTTTGGGAGTTGCGAATCGTTCGCAACTGGGTACTGCAACAAGATAATGATCCAAAACATAAAAGTAAGAGCACCATGAAATGGCTTCAACAAAATAATTTCAAGCTTCTCGAGTGGCCAGTCAAAGCCCAGATCTCAATTTAATCGGGAATTTATGATTTGATTTGCAAAAAGGTGTCCGCAAGAGAAACCCTTCGGACCTGAATGAATTGCGACAATTTTCTTCAGAAGAATGGGCTAAATTTTTATTGAGATGTCGCAATCTTGTAGAAAAATACCGAAAACGAATCACGGAAATCATTCAAGCAAAAGGTGGACATAAAAAGTATTAAATAATTTTGTATGTAAATGTACGAAAACTATCGCATTTTAACTTTTTTTTTATTCCCCTCAAATATTTTGATGCTTTAGATTATACGTTGGAGTTAAACTAATTTTTTTATTTGTTAACTTTTTCCAAACAAACGGTAAACTTTTCATGGTATTTTCCTGTTAACGGGAATACCCTAAAAAGAAAACGAATATAATTTTCATGTTAACCTCAATCCCACTGTTAACGGGAATACCTTAAAAAAACAAATAAAATTTTCAAGTAAACCCTAATCCCAACCCAAACCTAACTTAGGTTAATTGAATGCCCGGTTAGGTCAACTGTACGCCCTTGATGATTGGTTAGGTTAAGTTGTGATATTTTCGTTAGTTTAAACGAAAATGACGAGAGCTAAAATACATAACAAACAGTTTGGTAGTCCCGATAATACGTAAGTACCAACAATTCTAACATCATCGAAACATTTTAATATGCTTATTTATACCAAACAAATACTACAAAATTTTGTAATCCCGATAATCATACCATTAATTTTGCATCATCGAAGATAAGATATTTCCGTTTATAAAAATTTACTCACGTTCTTGTATAAACATAAATAATGTCTTTCGAACTTTGGTGCATTTTTTTTTTCTCAGGTCAAAAACACTAGAGTCAGAAAACTTTTTTAGGGTATTCCCGTTAACAGGAAAGTACCCTTTTCACAACTACGAGTATCTTATGTATGGTACAAAAGATAAGGACGAATATAATTGAAATATTTCTTTGTTCGAATACTTATGAGCGCCACTATATATATAACCCAAGGCTGACTAAGTTAGTGAATCATTATTACCATACCACGCAGAGGGGTCGACCGCAGGTCGATCCTGAACCGTCATTCGAAATTAGCCTTATAAGGCCAACTAACGAAAATATCACGACCTCACCTAACCAATCGTTAGGTCAACTGTACGCCCTTGACGATTGGTTAGGTTAGGTCGTGATATTTTCGTTAGTTAGCCTTATAAAGCTAACTAAAGAAGGCTGGGGCCTTGATCTTCAGGTGATTATATATATATATATATATATAATATATATATATATATATATATATATATATATATATGCAAATAACTGCAATGACCGCGCAGATATAAATGAATAGAAACGACATAAGTTATCTCTCCTCCTCGTGTGCAGAAACGTTCCTTAATACTTAGTCGTTTCTATTCATATATATATATATATATATATATATATATATATATATATGTGAGGTACTGCATTCGTTTTTAATTTTAAATGTAATGGATTGCAATACTGTTTACTTGAAAAATGAAGGCTCCATAACTGATAACTTTTAATGAAAGATCTGTGGAAGGACAGATCTTATATGATGATCTGTCCTTCCACACTTCATTAATCACAAATGGCAACTAGTTTTGTCGCGTGAATATGAATATGAATAGCTCATCACTGGTATGCATCAATCTTGCTGTCAAGGGTTTTGTAAGTGATTCTTATAGAGTTTTTCCTGCTGATTTCGAATCTGCAATCCATTTTTCTCAATCAGCTCAGGTTATCCGGCTATGGCCTCATAAGTAAAATAGAATTTTTCGTGATTTTGTCAAAGCGGAATTGGAACAGTAACATCTATCATCACTTGTTTCACTTGTATAATATCTTTTTTTACTTTTCAGGCATATAGATAAAATATTTCATAATGAATAGAGCGTGTAAAAATGATCCCAATAGATTCTGCTACATATGTGGGACGGTTACCATGCCAAATAACCAGTCCCAAATCACTAAATTTGTGAAGACAATGTATAGAGCATACTTTGGAATTAAGCTAGGGGACCAGGACAAAAATTTCGCCCCTCATATGTGCTGCAAGACGTGCATTGAAAATTTGAGAAGATGGAGCAAAGGCAGAGCGAAATCTTTGCCTTTTGGAATTCCCATGATTTGGAGAGAAGGAAAGGATCACGTGACAGATTGCTATTTCTGCATGACAAACCTCCAAGGTGGGCTTATAAATTCATTTTTCTTAAATATTTTGAAATCCTCGTATGAAACTTGACATAATATTCACCATAATGTAATATTCACCATATATAGCATAATATTCACCATAATGGTAATCATACATTTACATATACATATTGTTATAGAAAATACATTTACACATACATATTGTTATACAAGTTACATTTACATATACAGGGTGTCCCATAAGTCCGGCATCATAGGAAAAATAATAAAAAAAGGCAAAACAAAAGCTTTTATTTACAGAACGTGCTCAATATGTATTGTTCCGTAGCCCATTCACAAAATTCCATCTGCCGGTCGGGATCATCATCTTCGCTTAATTTCTGTAGGATCTGAAGTTTATATGGATGCCATTTGTGAGCCTGAAGAATGCGATGGATGCTACTTTTCGACACTCCTGTCTCGGCGAACAATCGCCGAAGAGACTTATTGGGACTTCTGTTAAAATGAGATGTGCCAGGATAGCGGTCGCTGTATCATCGTCAGTGGACCTCCTTGAAGTTCCACTGCGTGGTTTATCTTCTATGGATCCTGTTTCCTTAAACTTTGCAACAAGTCTGCTAACACAACTCTGTGTTATTGGCTCGCGGTCTGGATGCAGTCTGTTAAATTCAGCAGCGGCCTCTCATTGACTCCGATTTCCTATGAGTAGAATTATCTGGATTCGTTCTTCCTTGCTCACAGACATTATGGCCTGTAGAAAAAGAAACATATGAATTATGGTTTGTAGAAATAAAAAAATATGAATTTCTCCTATGATGCCGGACTTATGGGACACCCTGTACAATGATTGTATATTTTCTTTCTTTTTCATTCATATTGTCCCCGAAGGGACAATATGAATGAAAAAGAAAGAAAATATACAGACTCCATCGACCTATTTCATATCTTACAGACCGCAGCCTTCCCTCACGAGCCGCCACTGTCTGAATGCTTCTTCTATTTCATATGCAAGTTTTATATCCATGTTTCTGTGTTTCTATTTTCAGGAGTTAACAAGAAGAATAAACACATTGTTGTATACCCTGACATTCCTTCTGCTATGAGACCTGTACCCCATGGTCCTGGAATTCCAATACCCGACCCACCTCAAACCCTGGACTTCGATGATTTTGATGATGAATCAATGACCAATGCCAATGACCAGTCCCAGTCATATATACCTCAAAATACCGCTTCAAATGAGCCGAGGCCTCTCAACCAGGCCAAACTTAATGATCTTACCAGGGATTTAGGACTTTCCAAATTAGCTGCCGAGATCTTGGGCTCACGACTTCGAGAGGACAACTTGCTGGCTCCGGGAACAACATTCTCCTGGTATAGGAAACGAGAGGAAGAATTCCGCAAGTTTTTTGCAGTGCACGAAAATACCTCTTCCTTAGTGTACTGCTGCAATGTTGAGGGGCTAATCGAATCGTTGGGCCTGCCATATAACGCATCAGAATGGAGGCTATTTATAGACTCGTCTAAACGAAGTTTGAAAGCAGTATTTCTCAACATTGGGAATAGGGTTGCATCAGTCCCTGTAGCACATTCCGTACAACTTACTGAGAGCTACGATAACATGAAAATTTTACTGGATGCTCTCGTATACGACCAACATAACTGGAGGATCTGTGGAGATTGAAGGTAATACTAATATCATAAGTAAACTATTGCTATTGACTATGTTGTTTTTCCAAAGGTTATTTGAGAGCGTATAAGAACACTTAACTTCCCCACAGAAGTGATACAGTCCAATGCATAGATTTTTTTATCTGATAAAACAAATTCCCTAAATTCTTTAAATATTTTCATTTTTTTTCAGATTGTGGCATTTGTATTGGGAATGCAAGGGGGATACACGAAATACCCATGTTTCCTCTGCAAATGGGATAGCCGAGCGGATGAGAAGCACTATGCACAGCGTGAATGGGCATCCAGAGAGAATTTTGAACCTGGGTCGCATAATGTCGTTTCAGTGCCCCTTGTACCACCAACAAAGATTTTGCTCCCACCACTTCATATGAAGCTGGGCTTGATGAAAAATTTCATCAAATCAATGAATAAGGAGGGTTCAGCATTCCGATATCTCGAGAGTAAATTTCCTCATATATCTGATGCTAAACTAAATGCTGGGGTTTTTGATGGTCCTCAAATTCGAACTTTGATCAAGGATACTCAGTTCGAAAACGCAATGACTCCAACTGAGAAGAATGCCTGGCAGGCATTCAAATCAGTTGTCACTGATTTTCTTGGCAAGCGTAGAAGTCCAGAATACGAGTCCGTTGTCGAAAACTTGATGGAAGCTTTCAAAGCTCATGGGTCGCGCATGTCCATAAAAATGCACTTTTTGTGGTCCCACTTGGACTATTTTCCTGAAAATTGCGGGGATTATAGTGAGGAACAGGGTGAACGATTTCACCAAGATATCAAAATAATGGAAGAGAGGTACCAGGGAAACTGGGATATCAATATGCTGGCGGACTATTGCTGGTGTTTGAAGCGAGACGTGCCCGAAGAAAAACACAGACGGAAAGCCAAAAAAACTTCATTCCTTCCTCAATAAACTTTTTTCCATATTCATTGTATGAATAAAAGTATTTATTCACACAATGTTTTCATTTTTCACGAGTGTTCTTATAATATTACTCGTATCTACAGTGTTTAAGCTAAAAAAATCAATAAATTTGGGGATAAAATTGGACTTATAATAAATGGCCAATAGAAAAAACACCTGACCTGATTGAGGAAAACCAATGCCATTTTCGAATTCAGCATGGTCGAATTATATAATATGAGTTGAAAAAACCCTCACAGCAGACAAAAAAATTTCATATGCATACCAGTGTTATTTATTGCAGCTGAAACTAAAATAAAATCGACTGAATTCAGAGCCCGGTCGAAGGATACGTTCCTCTTAAATCAAAAACTTTGAAAGAACAGGACAACGTCCTACGATAGTTTCGAAGAACAATTTGATAACTTTTCCTTTGAAAGTTCGTATTACTTTCAAAGGACATTTTTTTAGAATGCATGTAGCTCTTACATTTTGGAGGAGATGTGTTCTAGGTCAAATATAAAGTCACTTTAATCCTTTATGATTGTGCCCGATTTACTTAATATAACATTAAATCTAAATCAGTGTAGGTTATATTACGTTAGTTTAAAGTCTCTTTAGTAAGATTAGTTACCAGTGTCGTATGAGCAGATAACTGATTTATTACTATTATATATATATATATATATATATATATATATATATATATATATATATATATATATATATATATAATTTAGGGTGGTTCAAAAAATAAAATTTGGTAATTTTTTACCTCCACATGGTTGCTCCTGTTCCTATATCTATCAAACATCTCCATGCCAAATTTCAGCCTAATTGAATGTGGTCGCTATGAATTTCATTTTACTACTCATTTTCTCGTAGATTGATCTTCTGGGTTAAAAAATAAAAAAAAACAAGGGCAATTACTAGTTTATTTGTTTGAAAACAGATTAAATCTCAAAGAAAACAGCTTATTTTTTTTAGAAAACAGAATAACTCCTTAAGAAAACACGTTAATTTTTAAAGAACAAAAAGATATGTTTGATAGAAAATTACATTTATCATTCGTTTATAATATACATCATTGCTTAGATTAACGCTTCTTCACTGACTCCTTCGAAGATGATGAGTAGTCTTGGCGATGTTTTGCTACTAATCGGAGGATGAATTGTTTTTGTTCTTCATCCTTCGTCAAAGATGTATTATATGCCTTGATAAGGGCGATACCCCTCTCCGCCGAATCATTGACAACTTTTAGGTTGATCGGTATGCGTCGAAACTCTTGGAAGCAATCATCCTCCGTCCAGGAATTGGGATCGGTCCTCAGGAAGGTATCCTCCGCTGCCTTCCTTCCTTCTTTCTTTAACAGATTGAAGATTCCCAGGATCCTTTTGGTGACCATTTCATACAAATTCAAATCTTCAATGTTTCCTTCAAGCTTCAATCGACGAGTAACAGTGGTATTCTCGTTAAGTTGGAGGTTTACGACCATCTTCCGTTTGGTCTCGGCATCGACTCTAGGATCGAAGAATGCAAGACCGATGAGATGCTCTCCAAGATACCACAAGTGCCGTTGAAGAGCTGTGGATGCTGCTTTGGAAATGGTCTGATTTGGGTACTTTTGCAAGATTTTAAGAAGCAGAATATCGTTGAAAGGAGCGTTGATTCCGACGGGGGCCTCGTTCCAAAAACGTGCGTAGACCAAGGCGATAAACAGAGAGAGCGCGGTGATATTCTCCGTCTCACGTGCTGTCAGCTGTAGTTGATGCTTGAACAGATAAATTTTGAGGACGTAGATGGCCTTGGCCATCCAGCGTTCATGGTGAGTTGGTCCTGAAGCGCGGACCTTGACTTCTTTCTCATCACGGCGCCCGAGGAAGGTGAGGCAGAGTCGTAGCAATCCTCGTAGTCATTACGCGATTGTTTAGACTCCACTGCCTTTGTGAAGTACTGGATCATTTCCTCTCGAAGCTGGAACATCTTTGGATCTCTGAATAGGTTGTTTGAAGCCTTCATGAAGGAATCCTTCTGAAGTGATGGCCATTTTTTCTAAAAACGTTTAAAGAGAGTCATTTCCGGGCCGCCTGTGGGTCCAAGAAGTGCGTTGCAGGTGTTGACAAGACGACTTCAAGGATATGATGTCGACAAGCGATCCAGACAAGTTCCTTCCCTACTTCTTTTTCAATCATAGTACAGGCTCCCCTGTGAAGGCAAGTATTAGACGCAGTTGTGTCAAATACGAGACCTTGGATCTCACCGCGAAGATTTCAGTCATCAATCGTCGAAATGTAAGCCTTGGCCCGTTCTTCTCCTGTAGCTCGTTGTATTTTTGGCACGGCTAGGAGTTTTTCCATCCCATTTCCCGTAACGATTACCGCGATTCGTTCGGCTGTTTCCTTTGCGCAGCCGATGTCGGGAAGTAGTTTCCCATCCCAGTGAAGAAGAAGGGGTCCTTCGACAGAAAACGAAGCTTGATCCTCTTTGGCTGCTGCCTGCCTTGCTTGCCTTCTTGAACGACGGATGGAGCTGCGTGAAAGAGTCATTGTAGAAATATCATAGCCCAGGGCTTGAGCGACTGATCCAGCAATGAAGACTGATCCTCGATTGGGAAGGTTGACGCGATCAAGAGCAGCAACCACATCTGGTGATGTGAAGATATTGTTTCGTTTCGGAGGATGAGAGTGTACATCTGCTCTTCCGGTCGAAGTCGACGGACGATAATCATCGTCTTCAGCGTTGAATTCGTCAGAGGATGAAGTGGATGTGCTGGGTAATGGAAGAGCAGCAGCTCCAGCCTGGAATGCAGCCTCTCTTTCTTTGTACCTTAGAGCTTTGTCAGCATCTTTCTCCTGTCGACATCTCTTGCGGTATTCCTTGACAAAATTAATCTTGTCAGGGGCTGCCATACTCTATGAAAAGACGTCTTCTCGTTGCATCATCAGGAATTGGCGGTCTTCTTTATTGTCTATCATCTTCAAGGCGTCCTTCGAGGCAACGTCGAAAAACTCTGAGAGAGTCTCTTGGAACATGCTCTCTTTCACTCTGCAACTTTGTAGCTGCGTCTTGCGGTTTTTCTTCAACGCAAGGAACTCTTCGTACAGCTTTGACAGCTTCCTAACGCAGGAATCGACTCGCTGTGTAGGAGTCCTTGCTCTCTGCCATACTTGCAGGGCCTCTTTGCAGGCCAAGTTGTAGCTCTCTTTCAAGGTCTTGGACTGTTCATGGTGGTGAAACTGAACCAAACGAAGCACATCACCACATGTGGGTAGCTTTCCAATTGATAACTCGTTTCTGCAGATGAGCGAGTACTTCTAGCCATAACCTGAAAAAATGAGAGAAAATAATACATTAACCGTTTAGCACCAAAGCACAATTATATACGTGTTAAAGTAAAAAATTGCAAAGTCAAAATAAATAAAGTAAAAAAATTTGTTACAGTGGTTAGGAAGATAGCCAAATTTTTAAAAATATATTTAAGAATAAGTAAATAATAAACTTCAAGAGACATCAGATATATGTATACCTTACAATTTTAATAATTTAATTTAATAACAACATCCTTACCGGTTATAAATTTGCATATAAAGAACATAATTTTATATATATATATATACTGAGTAAATATAATATATATGAATTAATACTAAGCTCTTGAAGTTTGAACGAACTTAAAACCGTCCTCCAACAAGTTTAAACTTGAAATGATGCATGAGTAAATGATTTGTCTGATTCACAAACAGCATTATACAAGAAATCGAACAAGTGCATCATCCTCTGAAAGGTGGGTGGAGTCAATGTGGCGTGACTGCCGCGTCCTCTAAAAATGAAGCGGGTAAAAAATGATTAGCTAATTAATTAATTGAAAATGTGAAAATCATAGCGACCTCTTAATATGTACTGAATCGACAGATATTTTGCACAAAATTACTTCACATCTAAAGGAATAAGAGCAGCCATGTGGAGAGCATTTCCAACTATTTTTAAATTTTAGCCTAAATTTTAGACCACCCTAATATATATATATATATATATATATATATATATATATATATATATATATATATATATATACACAGTACATTAAAATACAGTTTCGTTATATAAAATATATATTTAAGAAGATACGGAAATGCCATACGAGGATAGACTCAAAGAGCTGAATTTGTATATGCATAAAACTCGGCGTTTAAGAAGCGAATTAATTCAGGTGTTCAAAATTTTAAAGCGTTTGGACAACATAAATTACGAAAATTTCTTTAACTTGAACGATAGGAACATTAGTAGAAACAATGGTTTCAAAATAAGAGGTGAAAGATTTAAGACAGACGTTGCGAGGAGCTTCTTCACCTCTAAGATAGTCGAGAGGAGGAATAGCCTACCCGCGGGGATCGTGGCAAGGAGTTCAGTTAATATGTTCAAGAACAGGTTGGATAGGAGTTTAGTATCATCAGCTTGCATTAAAGTGCGTGTAAATTGGGGGATGAGATTTTTAGTTAGTGTCGGGAGTGGCCGATTTTCTTTTTGTTTTAAATGTACAGGGTGTTCGAAAAGTCTCGCCACCCCCTACAAAATGTACGTATTGTAATACCAATTTTATTTTTGTGTAATCACTTGTATTTATATATGGTAGATGTAATTTAAGAAACAAGTCACTAGCAACAATTACTTTAATTACAGTAAATACTAGGGTTTCTCATTTTCCGGCCTTTTGCTTATCCCGGGATTCCGGGATAAAAATGATTCCCTTCCCGGGATCCCGGGAAATCCCGGGATATAATTAATTATATTTAAAATATATTATAAAATAAATTAACCTAGAAAAGAGGGGGTATAATTATTTTTTTTTTTTTATAGTCATTTAATAAGTTCTGCAATCTCCATGATGGGCAAAATAAAATAATATTGCTGTGAAAAATATGTATTAAAAAAAATACTTTTGAATTACATAGAAAATTTTCACAAATAAAAAAATTGCTCCGTTTCATTGAAAACTTAATGAATACAACGAAAAAAAATTGCCTTTGAATTGCTTAGAAAATTTAAAGAAAAAATAAAAATTACCTTCAAATTGCAAAGAACTTCAATGAATTCAACCAAAAAAATTATCACTGTGAATTTTTATAGTACGATTTCAAAAAACAAAGATGGTCAATACTTCGATCACTCAATCTTGTTCTCATTTTAGTCACGAAAAGTCCTGCTGCTGAGAATGCCCTTTCCGATTCTATTGACGTGGGTGGAATCGTCTTTAATGCATTCAAGAGAAGAGAGATGTTCTGCGTTTTTTCGCCCGTAGCCTCGAAGATCTCTAGTTCCTTTTTAAGGTGCTTTGCAGCGCTTGCTTTGCTGTCTAGTGTTCTTGATTTCTCTACCTCGGCTGCTTTAATAGCTGCATCAAGCCTTTCAGCTAGAGTCATCGAAGATGACTGAGGGACAGCTGATTCTTGCACATCATTATCTTCATCTGTCTCACTAGAGGTAGAATCAGCAGGTACTCCAAAAAGGCGATCTAACATCTGCTTTGCTGATGAAATTAACATAGACTTGGTTGGTAAGGCTGGCAAACTTCTGTCACTTGCGAAAGTTGCGACCTTTTTATAATTCTTTCCACTATTGAGGTATTGTATGAGGCCAGTCAAGTTCTCATTTCTTCTCTCTGTTATGCGTCGAATGAACAACTCCTTTAGTTTTTTTGAAAAAGGTGTGTTTAGTTGATTTAGTTCGTTCAAAATGAAAGAAAAAAACACCTTCTGATGAAAGTAAAGTCGATTCTCTGTTGCCCAGCTTTTCTGCTCCAACTTTTAATGGCTCCAGCGATGCCACAATGTCACGAATTACAGCAACTTCTTGTTTGTCAAAGTCAAAATTGTCCATATCTTTATTGCAGTCGATGAGAGCTTTCGATACGGATGACCTTATTTTGATAAATCGCTCCAGCATGGCTAAAAGACTATTCCATCTGGTTTTGGAATCCAGCAATAGATGCAAACTTTTTCCTTGTTCCTGTTGAACATATCCTTGTAAGATGTTATTCTTTAAAGGTGATTTGCGAAATTTTTTTGCTATTTTTCTGACTTTATTGATGATTTGAGACACGTTGATTTCTTTACCTACAGTGTCGTGCGATCCAAATGAAATATCTATCTCGAACGGATCCTCATCAAAGCGCTCACACAAAACACTTTCAAAATCAATACTATGATTGAAATCTTCTCCATCTTCATCTATGTTGTCATTATGTTCGTCATCTTCAGTTTGAATTTCTTCAGAAAAGAGTGATTGCAATATCCCGGGATTTCCCGGGACAGGGAGAATTTCCCGGGAAATTTAAATTAGCTAAAAATCTACCGGGATCCCGGTAAAGAAACCCTAGTAAATACAGTTACTAATCAAGAATATCTGTGAGTGCACCATCATTTTCGTAACAAAGGATTATGCGCCTCCATGTGCGGTGTGAGAATCGACGCAGCATTGCGGTATGATTTCATGCCGAGATCTTTTGTCATGTGATCTCTCATTGTGGACATGGGGACTGCAAGTTCTTGTGATCGTTTCCGAAGTGATTTTTTTCGGTGAATGAGCCACTGATGCAATCACACCCTCACATTGTTCTGCTCGCGTTGTTGGTCTTCCCGACCGTGGTCTGTCCTTGATGGAGCCAGTTTTAAGCAGCTTTTTTTCCCAGCGTAATACCGTCTTGTTTGGTGGTGCAGCCTTATTGAATCTTGTGTTGAAATCATTCTGGATATCATGCATCATTTTGCCAGTATGTGATCTTTCATGAGCCCATGTGCTCATCACTATCCTTTCCTCCAGAGTGTGAGTGGACTGGTCTGCCATTGTTCACACAACTCTAATACCTGGAAAAGAAAAACAATGTCAATGAATCACATATAAATTCAATTAATCACACAAAAATAAAATTGGCATTACAATATGTACATTTTGTAAGGGGTGACGGGACTTTTCGAACAACCTGTAGTAGGAGGTACTGATCGCGTCTGGTTACAGAGCACTGGGAGTTCTCAAATGACACCCCCATTGATAGAGACGGGAAGCTTGGTGGGAATTCTCGGGAGTCAAAACCTCCGAAGAGGCAGTTAAGTATAAAGGATGGTTATTCTTTAAGTACATGTGTTTATTCATTGAGGTATAGGCAGATATTTCATTTAAGATGTAAATGTAGCAGGAGCTGGTCTGGTCTGGTTGTAGAGCACTGAGTGTTGTCATTGTGAGAACGCTCGGGAGTCAAAACCTCTGAATAAGCCTATAAAAGGGAATTATAAGGGGAGTTGTCTGGGGTGAAGGTGGGGATGGTGATGTTCTCTTTTGATCGTAAATATAGTAGGAGGCGCTGATAAGGTCTGGTATCAGAGCACTGGGAGTTCTCAAATGATACGTTTTTTATTTTTTTTTATTTTTATTTACTTGTTTCTAATAGATTGGAATTCTCGGGAGCTAAAACCTCCGAATACCTAATTAAATTATTTGGGGAAGCCATTCCTCTGTCCCTTTCTTCCTTCCTTTCTTTTGCTCTTTTTCCTTTCTTCTTAAAAGGGTGCTGCTTGAGGGAGGGCAAGTTAAAATAGGGTAAAGTAGTAATGTTCCCTTTGTCAGTAAATGTAGTAGGAGGCCCTCGTCGTGCCTGGTTTCAGAGCACTAGGAGTTTTCAGATGATGGGAAGCTTGAGATCTCTTGGGAGTCAAAACCTTCAAATAGTCATACTCATCTTCAGGGAAGGTATTTAGTTAGAATGGAATTTTAGTTTTAAATATTGTACATCAAAATTTCGAAAGAAAAAATTATGCATATTATGCATTATTATTATCCCCCACGATGCCTAGAGAATTCTTAAATTGTAGATCTGGCCAGCTGGAGGTGCCCTCTGGACTAATGCTCCTTTATCTAGGTAATTCCTATAAGAAAGATGCAATATAAATTACTATATGATAAATCTTCGGTATTATGGCTTTGGCAAGCTACGGAGAAATGATGCAACGATGAAATGATGGCATTTTGTACATAATAGATAAATAAAAAAAATCCTTAGAAAAATGTATGGTATAGATTAAATTAAGTAATTTAGTATTCATGCTATCCTTTATTTTCTGCTGTCTTCTAATGCATAACTGGGTACAGGAGATAAATGTACGCATGGTGTGAATGAACTTTGAAGCTGTTCTCTTCATTATACTTTTTCCTACTTTCCTATAAATCTTCTTTCACCACTAATTTCTGTCAGCAGTGACTGGCGGAGGAGGGAGAGAGAGCCTTGTCTGTTCTATACTTTACTGTTACTATCACTCCTCTGTGAAAGCTTTACACATCTATAAATATAAGCATGGTATAAGTTTTCAGTATTCTCTTTTTTCTTTGATATTGCTAACTTTTCTACTTTCTTCTTGGGCTAGTCTAGAGTGGATCTTAGGGTCTTTGTTAGCCTGTAACTCTGTAACTTCTCACATATTTGGCAATGCTGCTGCGAGCTGCTGGTATCCTGAAATGGGCGTATGAGTGAAATGGTGCTCTAATGTGAGAAGATGTTTAACTATTCATACTTCCGCTTTACCTATGAATGCATCGATGAATAAAATATGTATACGGAGAGAGAGAGAGAGAGAGAGAGAGAGAGAGAGAGAGAGAGAGAGAGAGAGAGAGAGAGAGAGAGAGAGAGAGAGAGAGAGAGAGTTGAAAAGGTCTTATTCCTTCGTAACCTATTTTTTATCGTACTCCTTATCCTAAATATTGGGAAGCAATATGTTAGTGATATACACTGGGAAGCAATATGTTAAAGTGATCCGTAAACTACACTAGGATAATATAGGGGGACGTAAACTACACTTGCTCCTTTTGCTGTAACAGCACATTGACAGATAAGCAAGATATGTGAAGATGAAGGCACATTTTTCTCTTAAACAGTATATTGACAGATCTGATTTTATCATGATTTGCCGAGTTAACTAAAAATGGAAATTAAAATAGGTATGCATTTTATTATGAATTAAAATTAAACATGTATATAAGCCAAAATTAAATACTTAAAATTGAAAATTAAGTGTTAATTTAGAGTTTCGGCAACATATGACTTCATCTTTTACAACTGAGAGAGAATGTATGAAGAAATGAACATTGCAGAATTTAACACGATTACATGATTAAGCTTAATCTAAAATATGATTAAGTAATTGAAAAAAGAGATAATTCATCAATTACTTAGCAAAAATAAAATAGAAAGAAAATTAAAAATTAAATTATTTTTACAAACTCTGCATAAATATTATGTACAGTAGCATGTCATCCTAGTTTGGACCTTATATGCAAGAATGAATGTTAAAATTATTAATTTTTACATAAACATGAACATTCCTGAAAATGTCATTACGAAGGCACATTGATTCGGGAAAAATGCATATGCCTGCATATGTAATGTTCCTCGCCTCACAGGCGACTCCGTACATGTGGCAACGCCGCAGCGATAGTCAAGGTACCCCAACTGGGGGAGGGTGGGGTGGAGGGGGGACAACCGCGTCCAACAACATATATCATTGACATACAGGTAAGGCGCCGTTCAAAAATTACGTAACGCTATTTTTGCTATAACCTGACACCCCCTTTCCTGTAACGTTCCGTAACGTGTGGGATGTGGGGTTGGGAAAGTGTTACATATCATCTTAGGAGGTGCCTGGTCTAGCGTTACAGAACGTTCCTGGGGGAGCTGGGGGATCAAGTTTTAGAAAAAATAGGGTTACGTAATTTTTGAACGGCCCCTAATTATAATGTAATATCTGTGTTCATAAAGATAAACAATTAATATGATCGTGAACAGCATTGAACTCCATATTTACTAGTCTTATACAGTAATAAGGTTCCATTGTGATTACTGCAAGTCTATATGAACAGATACCACAATACAACTTTTTATATACAAGTGAATTTGAACCAAAAATAGACATTACACAACCATCCTCCACATTCCCTCATTCCCCTTCCCCACCCACCAGTCTCGCGAATATTAAATCATTATGTAACAATACTAATAAAGCTGTTTGTAGAGTCCGTGTGCAGCTTTAAACCTTTACTAACTTACGAACCTACACGATTATATATATATGTATTGACATTGAGCGAGAAAAAGATTGAGACAGTATGAGAGAGAGCGAGATAGAGGGACAGAGAAAGTTAGTGGGAAATGGCTTATCGATTGTTACACAAAGAACTTGTTAACAGTTTCGATTTGAATAACAGTAACCGATTAGCAAAATCACATAAGAATAATCCACGGTTATACTAGCATAAACATATTTATATATACTTATAAATTCATGCAATATTATACTAATGTTTGTGAAATGATGTTGATGAGCCAAACCGTGGTGTTGACATGGTTACTTGCTGTCGCCGTCTAGGAGAGACTACATATGGGCGTATCAGTGGACACCGTAAGGTGACAGTTGCATGAAGCGGGATATCACCACCGGTTTGTAGCTGATGCCTATTACAGTATATTAATAGTGTTTTCTAGATTGTATTTGTATTATCAATGTGGAGAGATAATGATTTGATCACGATGGACAGATAAACCCATTAATGTTTTCCAGATTTCCTGTTGCATTATCAATGTGGAGATATTATTAGATCTTAACAAGGAATATATATATGCAATAAAACACAAATTCTTTGTTACAACAAACAAGCAATGGTTGAAAATGTTTTACTAAGTAGTTTATCATACAAAATGCTCACAATTTGCCATAGATTAACATAAATGGCACAGCTATCTATATCCGGTTCATAGTTAGTATTTGGTCCATCCCCCATTATTTTCTATTACATCTTGTAATCTGTGTAGCATAGATGCAACATGGTTATGTATGATGTGTGGGTTCCTTCGGGACATCTCCCACTCAGCCATAGTGTGATGCAGCAGCTGGCGGCTGGTCCGCTCCTACCCATGCTCCCACGAGTTCACCACATTCCCCCACACGTTCTCAATGGGGTTGAGGTCAAACCTCTTACTAGGCCAGTCCAGTAGTTATAGATTTCGCTGCTCCTCGAAGCACCTTCTAACAATCCTGGCGGTGTGGATGGGAGAGTTGTCCTGCAAATGGATTTTAAATATTAAAAGTAAAATCATCTCATCCATACGCTTCATCAGTAACCCACTATTCGAGATACATTTTAATCCCTATGTATTAGGGGTTTTTCTGAGCTAAATGTAATTGTGCGCCGTTATACAAATAATAGTCTGCAGTTATCCAGAATAAAATCCTAAAGTTTTGTCATAGTATTGAAAGAGTTAAAGAACAATTTTATGACCATTATTCGTCCCATGTAAATGTGGAAACCGGACATACAAATGCGTGTAATACATAAATCTTACTCTAGTAATAGTATAATATTCTATAACACAAATGCAACATACCTGCACAAAGATAATCTGCTCAGGATAGGGCAAGGCATACGCGCGTACAGAAGGCAGCATCACCTCCTCCATGATCTCTGTATATTGATCTGCCGTAAACCTCCCGTGGATCTCAGTCAGCTCTCCTAGTCCTTGCAGGTGCATCCATCCCCATACATTCGCCGTCACGTGCCCACTACGTGCCACTTCGTAAATATTTTGGCGGGCATATCTCGTGTTGTCCTGTTGCCAACACCTAAGACGGCTGTGAATTGTAGACGCAAACGTCTTCTCGTCAGAGAAGATGACTCTGCTCCAGTATGCGAGATCATCATTTATATGCTGGCGAGCAAACGAGAGCCTGGCCTGACGATGTCGTTCCTCGATCCTCTCTTTTCTGGCAGGAGTACGGTGGTGATATCGTGCTTCATGCAACCGTCTCCTTACAATGTCCACTGACACGTGCATATGTAGTGTCTCCCGGATGGCAACTGCGTTGTTGATAGGATCGTTCTGCACTTCATTGATTATTCTTCGGTCTTCTTCTCCGGTGGTCTTTCTTGGTGCCCCACACTTACGACGATCTAGCAGATTCCCAGTCTCCTGCCACCTCTGTATCCAGCGTCGAACAGAGGTAGGCTTCGAAATTCCCAGTTACATGTCTATGTCAGCCACAGAGAGACCTGCTTCCCGCATACCAATTATCCGGCCTCGCTGTGCAATTTTATCTTGAGCTGGATTCATTCTCAGAGTCGGTGTTCGTCATACGGTGTAGAAATATGGTATGAACATAGATCATGCCAGTAACCATGTCAACACCTCGGTTTGGCACAACAACGTCATTTCACAAACATTAATATAATATTGTATGAGTTTGTAAGTATATATACTGTAAACCAGGTTAATTTCGCTCTTTCATATCCTTGGACGAGTTCGCGGCATCATAATTTCGCGGTCAACAGTTGCTAGTTATAATCTCACAGATTAAAATGACAAGATTTATTCTGGACTGTGATTGGTGGAGGTTGAGGTCGTATATCAAGGCAAGTTTTACCTCTTGGTATGTGGATAAAGTTTCAACAGCACTCAACGTAAATGAATCTCTCGGTAAGATAGATTTGAAGCTCTCCACACTGAAACCTATTCATGCTAAATGGATTGTCTCTGCATGGGATGAATCCAGGACAAAAACTCACCGGACAAAATCTCACCACTTAAATGCAAAAGAGGACAAAAACTCACCACTTAAATGCAAAAGAGGACAAAAACTCACCACTTAAATGCAAAAGAGGACAAAAACTCACCACTTAAATGCAAAAAAGGACAAAAACTCACCAGACAAATATTTTTGCAAAATACATACACTCTAGTCTAGATCTCAAGATTTTAGACTCATTGTAGATAATTACTCTTCATCTTTTAAATTATTCTGTTTTTAACCAAATCGGTATACTAATGTAGTTTTGGTCACTGATTTAAAAAATAACTTTCTTTTTTTGGAGAAATGAAAAACAAACATGTTAGAGCACTTTAAATAATTAATGTGTTTTTAACGAAAATATCATGACTTAATCTAACCAATCGTCAAGGGCGTACAGTTGACCTAACCGGACATTCAATTGACCTAACTGGGCATTAATATATAACGAAAGATTGGTAGGTTGGTGAAAAATTAATATTGGTTGGTTGGTTAAAAACAGAACAATTTGAAAGATGAATAATTTGAAAGATGAAGAGTAATTATCTACAATGAGTTAAAATCTTAAGATCTTAAGATCGTAAGATCTAGACTAGAGTGTGTGTATTTCGCAAAAACATTTGTCTGGTGAGTTTTTGTCCAGTGAGTTTTTGTCCGTGCCCGCATGGGATCCTACACAGAATGAGGGAGAACATTCGGAAGGGTTCGGAAATTAGCGGCATTCATGACATTCTTGTTATACAGTAATAATATAGTATAATTTAAAATGTTTTTACTGCTTTTACTTTACAGTGTTTTATTACAATACTGTATACTGAATTTACTTTTCAAATAAAGTATTTTAATGATCTAAGTTTATTTTCTTACTATTTTCAAAAGATTAGTTTAAATTGTCAAATTTTCGCCTGTTGGATATTTTCGCGTAAACTATAGCCTACGCGAAAAACGCGAAAATTTCCTGCAGGCGAACATTTCGCATTCGCTAGTATATAAAGAGTTCTATTGTAGTAGCTGTTCTTATAGATTTGCAGTAATCACAATGGAACCTTGTTACTGTATAAGACTAGTAAACTACATGGAGTTCAACGCTGTTCACGATCATATTAATTATTTATCTTTATGAACACAGACTTGGACTCGGTTGTCCCCCCTCCACCCCACTTTCCCCCAGATTGGGGTACCTTGACTGACACTGCGGCGTTGCCACATGTACTGAGTCGCCTGTGAGGCGAGAAACATTACATATGCGGGCAACTGTACATACTTGTATATCCAGTATTATGTTTTTGCTCTTTTAAGATCTTAACAATTCTAAATATTTTTCATATAAATCTTTTATTTTATAAGTATGTTATAATTAAAAAAAAAAAAAGAAATCTGAACTCCGGGTGCAAAACGGTTTAAATATTCATTCTGACTTGAAAAGTCAGTTAACTGCAGGAATTTCGGTGTATTTATCTGACTGGCATACGAAATTATCTTTCTAATGCAGTGATATAAAATCTCTATGACATTACTATATAAGTGTTTAATACGTTAATAGCGTGAACGTCAAAAGGGAAACCATTTGTAGATTCTGTTTTTGTAAATGTTTTGAATTCGGTTTCATCCGCGATAAAACTGTTGAAGGTTAATATTTACTGAAAATAATTTCAATTACCGGCCTGCCGCTCATTCACAGTCAAATTAGACGTATGCACTGATTCATCCACGAGAATTCATACAGTTTTTTGTTCATTCGGATTCCGTTGCCTCGATGCTAATAAGTTATTAATCCCATTTCACGGAATCAGCTGTCGAGTGCATGCAAACAAACCTCAGCGTAACAGTAAGTAATAAGGTAATTTTATGCTATTTACTCAGAAACCAGCGAATTAATGTTTGGGGTTGTTTAACCTCCTTCGCAACATCTACCGTCATATAACGGAGGGGACTTACAGCTTTACGAGGGATCCGAACCACGGGTCGCTACATAAGCTGAGCGCGGAGGACGGTCTCCCATCCAACTACTACCCAGACCCAATGTCGCTTAACTTCGCTGATCTTCGGGAAGCAGGTAAACCGGCGAATGCCTATGCTAATATTTATCTAAACAACGCAACAGATGCTCAGATTACGAAGTCTTGATGCTTTAAAATTAAGATGAATAAAGATTTGACTCACAAAATGAGCAAAACGTTTATATAATCCTATCTTTTATTTTCTCCATTAAAATGGAGTGTGATGAAACAGAAACTATACGCCGGCATGAAATTCAAATTGTTTTTAAATAAAAGAGCGTCATCTGTCTGAAAATAATTTATATTTAGAAGGTGAGACAGACTCCCATAAAACAAATATACAATATATATATTTATATATTTATAGTGTATTGAATAGCTATCAAACAGAGAGAACGCTATCAACTTTGTAAGTTCATTCATGTTTTGAAGTGCAAAGCACGTTTTATCGTGCCTTTTTGAGAATTCAACAGTGAATGCTTGTTTACATTAGAGTCGTTAAAATTTTGAAAAAAAACGAGATAATAGAAACGTCGCAAATTTTAATCAAGTTTTTCAAAGAACTGTTTGCTGTTTTTGTTTATATATACAGGGCGTCCCAAAAAAATGTATACACACTTTAAATAATTATAAAGGCAGTGTTTATTAAAATACATTTCATTTTCAAAATGTAATAGAATCTACAGACATTATTTAATTGTTTTGTCAACTCCTGTTTTCAAACTGACGTCCGTTCTGGTCCAGGCACTGCTGATAACGCGAAGCAATGGAATCGCAAACATCACGAAACATTTCGTTTGGTATTTGTGTGCATTCTCGTTCAATGGCTGCTCTCAATTCAGCGACTGTTGCAGGTTTTATAGCGTAGACTTTGTCTTTTAAGTATCCCCCATAAAAAAAAGTCTAGTGGTGTGAGGTCTGGTGAACGCGGAGGGTATTCTACGAAACCCCTTCGTCCAATCCACATCCACATCGTGCCAAGTACCACTCGCAATACTCCACTCTTCGGTCCGGATCATCTTCATTAATAGCATGGACTAATCTTGGAATGTAACTTTTCCATTGACAGCGCTTCAAAATGCGTTGGACAGACGATTCTGAAATTCCTACCTCACGACTCGCTTGCCGCACAGATTTTCTTGGACTTTGGTGATACGTTTCCAGTACTTTCTTGCTTTGTGGGGCTTGTCGATGTCCGTGGTCTTCCGGAACGCTTCTTGTGGACATTCTGAACAGTTCCATCGGCTTCAAACTTATCTCTAATTCGAGTGATGGTAAGTCGCGTTGGTGGATCTGTTTGAAACTCCCTCCTAAACTGTCTTTGCACTCAACTGCGTTTTCACACTTCCAGTAGCATTTTAGAATGAATTTCCTTTGTTCAAAGCTTAGTCTGACTGCCATTATTAATTCTAATGGGTTTAACTTGGAAAGAAAGAAACATCAATTGAGCTATCAGCTGTTAAAGTGTGTATACATTTTTTTGGGACGCCCTGTATATAATAACACTGGCCAACAAAATTAAACTTTTTTTCTCATCACAAACATGATCACACTTTTCTTAATGCATTTTTCGCGCTGATTCCGAATCTGGTTTTATTTTGTTTCTTGCACGTAGAGTTATATAGATACACTGGTTTTGATATTTTTAAGTTTTTGATATTGCTATAAGAAAATTTATGGATGTATAGATCACACTTAGGAATGCTAAACAACAAATACATCATATACTTTATTCAATGTACTTATAAATAAAGAATATATACATTATTTTATTAAAAGCGCTGTGAGTGTGATTTCCTTTTGTAAATTTGGCCTGGATTGTCACGATACAGCATCCAACAATGGTCCGCCATCATGCTTTCATTCCAATATCCTTGGTAGCGCTTCTGCATCATCTGAATATCTTGATGGAAGCGCTCTCCTTGCTCGTCACTCACTGCACCAAGGTTTTCAGGAAAGAAATCTAAGTGGGAATGCAGGAAGTGAATATTTAACGACATTCGACACTCCATTTCTTTGAAGGCATCAAGGAAGTTCTTGACTCCATCCTTATACGCAGATGACTTGTTGCTTCCAAGAAAGTTTTCACATATCCATTTGTGAATCCTGACTGCATACCCATAAGCATTCCTATAACTTTTAGATCTCCACAAACATTCCATTGATGACTGTCGTATTGATTGCCTTAAGTAGTATATCCATATTGTCATATGTCTCTTTAGATGGACGGAATGGGCAATGGAGATGGATGGCATTATATTACCATTATGCAAAAGAACTGCTTTCAGGCTTCTCTGCGACGAATCAATAAAGAGGCGACACTCAGATGCCACATACGTCTGAGATATGGCTGTAAATAGTCCATTGATGTCATGGCAAAAACAGAGAGGACCGTCTACTGAAAAGAATGCTGTTAATTCAAAATTCCGCTTTCGGTAGTAACTAATACGAACATTGTTCTCAAGTAAATTGTTCTCCTTTAGTCTTGAGGCGAGAAGCTCTGATTTCTCTTTAGACAGCGATAAGTCTCTAACAAGATCATTCAACTGTCATTGGGTTAACTTTTTAGGCTCTAAATGTCTACCTTCAAAAGTGTACTCTGGTTCTGTAGATGGTCCGGAAACGCCAGTTGCACCTTCATCACTTTCCATGTCATCTATGATAGAAGCTAGCCTCTCACTTGGGGGAATTGGAATTGGCAATGTTTCATCATGTTTTACTGGTCTACGTGCTGAATCCAAGTTTGGATATACAATCTGGTGTTTGTTCTTGGCAGAAAACCCCATTAAGTTCACACTACAAAAATAACAGCCTTCATGATGATCTCTCGGCTCCCTCCATATCATGGGTATGGCAAATGGCATTGAAGCTTTCTTTTTGTTAAGCCAATCACGTAATCCATTTGAACAGCCAGAACAGATTTGATGTGGCGCCCATGGTTTATCTTGGTCACCTGGATGGCAACCAAAGTATAGCTTGTATATTTCTTAATGTCGGTTGTAATACTTCGTCGCTGTGTTTTAGTTGTGAACTGGCCGCATACGAAACAGAACTTGTCGGGGTCATTCTTACATTGTCGAGGCATGTTGACTGACCTGAGCAAAACTATAAATTAAAAAAAATGTACACCAACTTGACACAACAAGTTCTTGGACTGGACTGATCTTTTGACACACAAAGCACGGCGTTGTTGCCTGAATCACAATGCTGCTAGACGTAAAAGCTCACACCTGAAATACATAATATGTATAATTAAGATAATTGAAATAAATAAGATGAATAAACTAAAAAAACGCAATAAAATAAACACAATCAAATGTTGAAATATTAGTATTTTGCCTTTTTAAAATGGTTAAATCTGTGTAGTTATATATATGCCTTCATCTTGAAAACTATACGTGCTAGAAAAAATCTGAATGCAGTTTTGGAATCAGCGTGAAAAATGCTATCCAGCCAACACAAATTTTACTCTGATGAAAAATCTTTGTTGACCAGTGTAATATATATATATATATATATATATATATATATATATATATATATATATAATACAACTAGGAATGGTCCCTTGAGTTTCTTGCTAATATTGAGGTTCTAAATGTAGTGGGGCTAGGCTGCTTTAAACCCTAGATCCTGTCCCAAAGCCGGATCCTATCTGCTTGGCAAATAGCTGGTGAAGGAAGCTATATTTTGGGGCGTCTTTGCGAGTGACCCGTTGCCCACGTCGGGCTGACATCAGTAAAAGAAAAAACTATAGTGTTTGTTATTTACCATTACTTATTCTGACTATAGTGGATTTAATTTTCCCCAAAGAGTTCGTTGTTTCATGCAAGGTCTGTGTGCAACATATATAAGTTGATGCATAAATGTGTTTTATAAATTGCAGGGTGTATTCTTGAGACAAAAGCAAAGAAAAAGGACCATATAAACATAGATCGAGAAACCCGTAGGTTTCGAGCTATAGCACGCGATAGAAAAATGAAACTCCTGAAGTTTTTTTACATTTTAAATTTTTAAATGATCCCATAAGTAATAATCAAGAGGATTTAAATTTGGTGACCGAGGTAGATACGGAAGAGGACCACCGCGCCTTATCCACCTATCAGGATACACAGCATCGAGATATTTTCTCGTTAAACGGGCGAAATGAGCTGGTGCTCCATCATGCATGACCCACATTAGTCGTCGAGTTCTGATAGCTCGAAACCTACAGGTTTCTCGACTTATGTTTATATGGTTTTTTCCTTTTCTTTTGTCTCAAGAACACACCTTACGATTATGAAACACATTTATGCATCACCCTGTATATATATGATTTTTTTTTTTGTTTCATTCATCAAATCATTCAAGGGTAAGTATGAAGAATTAAATATCTTTTACAAGAGCACTATTACCCCCTCCATACGCCCATTCCAGGGTACGAGCAGCTCGCAGCAGTATTGCTAAGCAAATAGGGGTGAAAGTACTGACAAGGCTTTCATACATGGTTCATCATCACTGAAAGCAACAATGCTCTGTGTTAGTCCAGTCAAAAGAACATCCAAATCCATATTCAGTTTCTTGCAATTTTCGTTAGTTTTTATTTCAAACAATTCCAATTATTATCAGTCCTGGTGCATGATCCTTTTGGAGCAAGATGCATCGAATGTTTGTGTTTCCTCACTAAGGTAGCAGAAATTTACCTGTATCACCCACAGTCATACTCGCACTACCTCAGGCTTGTTCTACACCAGTAGTATTCAAACGGGGGTACATGAAGCCTTTCCTGGGGTTACGCCAAAATATTAAAGAAACTGTTGACTGTTCTTTTCTCTTTACAGTTGCGTATTTTTGCTATTGATATTATGGTAAAATAATAAAAATAGTCTCGTGAAGGGCTTTTTATTGTAATGATTTTTATTGTATTAACGTGATTTTCTTTTGCTTATAATGATATTTGTCATATCGAACTACTGTACCGCAAACTTTAATGGTTTTTCTATCCTGAATTTCGTTAACTGCATACAATGCCTGTCTGAATCGGCAGTGTGTCTTATTAGGCCTAAGGTATGGGAAGCCGGAACACGAAATAGATTTATATGATTTTATTCAATTAAACTTTTCAAACACGGTGATTAGAAGTGGGGGAATTAAGATGAATATGACATTGAAAGAGAGAGAGATTAAGTCGGCCAAAGCCGATTATAATAATTAACGGAATTTACATTAAAAAGCACTATGAAACACAATACGTCTTGCAATCACAACTTTCAGCAAAAATTTAATTGAAAATGAGGCGTAGGGGTGCCAACTGTAACTTTTAAAACAAACTACTCTCGGCATACCAAGTGGGACTTTTAAAACTAATTTCTCTCTCTCTCTCTCTCTCTCTCAGCAGTTAATATAAAACAAATTTCTAATTAATAATCACGTCAAATTGCATTAATTAACACTCACATCAATTCCATTTATCACAATAGTAATAATAACAATAACAATAATAATTAGAATTAGAATTATTGTTTTGCTCATTGTATTTACTTAAGTATTTCACTCATGGCATTTAGAGTGATTTATCCAGGGAGTGAAAAATGAATACAAATTTAACCCCCAAAAGTTTGTTTTCGTTTCGTTAACTTATGACAGAATGCAGCATTGTTATAACTTTTGTCAAAGTTTAGTCATAAAAGTTAATAAAAATAAGATAATATATAGTTGTCATGTACAGTATATATACACCCTCGTGTATGTGTATATATATATATATATATATATATATATATATATACAGGTTTTTTTTTGTGACGGTACGCGCCGGTACGGCGTACCGGCATCTTTTTTTCAGAGCGACGTTGACACACGTCCGCTCTAATAAATTAACGTTCCCATCTCGACTGACTCATTTGGCGGGAACAACAAATTCACATGACAATTCGTTGGCTGACGAGAAGGGGCAGGGGGTGCAGGAAGAGGGCAGGGGTGGGAGAGGAATTTTACAATTCATCAAGATATGAGTACCGGCACCTTTTTTTTACAAAAAAGCACTGTATAATATTATATATATATATATATATATATATATATATATATATATATATAATATACATATATATATTATATATATATGCAAATAACTGCAATGACCGCGCAGTATATAATGAATAGAAACGACATAAGTATTAAGGAACGTTTCTCTCCTCCTCGTGTGCAGAAACGTTCCTTAATACTTATGTCGTTTCTATTCATATATATATATATATATATATATAACAATATATATACTAATATATATATATATGTACTATATATATGGGATAGAACTCAGAATGGTCCCCTGAGATGCTTTATGTTACCCACAGACCGTGCATGGAACAAGGAACTCTTCTGGGAAAATTATCATAAATCCACTATAGTCCGAATAAGTAATGGTAAATGACAAACACTATAGTTTTTTCCTTTTTATGATGTTAGCCCGACGTGGGCAGCGGGTCACTCTCAAAGAGGCCCCAAAATATAGCTTCCCTCACCAGCTATCTGCTTGGCAGATAGCTGGTGTGGGAATCTTCACGACTCTTCAAAAAATTATCAAAGGGGTACTTCAACAAAAAGCCTGAAAACCACTGCTCCACACAAACTGGACCAAAAAACCACAAGTTTCTGCAATCATAAATCGGAAAACCCTTAATACCTTTTATCCTTATTCTGTAGTTACGATTTCAATATTTTCCAACTTCACTTTATAATCCAGTTTAGTTTCCTATTCTTATTCCTGCAAGTATCATTGAGTTTTACCCCATCAATGATGTTACCGTTACCATCATATATATATACACACACACACACACACACACACACACACTGTATATATATATATGTGTGTGTGTGTTGTGTGTGTGTGTGTGTGTAATCAACTGAACACAAATGAGGTCTGTGATAACACTGTTCAAATTCTGTTCCTCTGGTAGTGTTGGGTGTTCCTTGCTGACGTTTTAGTGTTGATTTCGAAAATAATAGTGAAATTTTTCCATCACCCATAGTTTTATGTATACTGTATATAAGTTATTAGGGTGTCAATTATTTGTATGGTAAGAACTGAACCATCAAGAAGTTTCGGTCTGACCCTCTAGAAATGTGACATTGCCTGTAAAAACGCTTCTTATGAAGTTTCATGAGAAAATATTAATAGTTAGAGGTCGCTCAAGGCCATTAAAATTTTGATGACGCGTCGTTACTTGTCCTAAATTGAAATGTGCTTCCTTTCTATGCCTCGCCAAAGTATCATTTCAGTCGCCTTAATGGTAGGATTTGTTTGCATTAGTGTGTATTATTTTAGTCATTTAGTCCTCCCTGATATAAAAAATCGCATGGTCATATCTATGACTAGTGTTGATGGACAAGAGAACCCTCCAAAGCGTGTGGTTGTTGATCTGGATACTGTGAAAGGAAAAAGCTTGGAAAACTGTGTAACAAAAAACACAAAATCATTGTTCACGAAGCTCAACCTCCCGATGAATTCTTGGAGAAAACTGCTGAGCAATAGGAAGAGGATACCCATTACCAGACTGCGAAAGAGACTGTAAAAACTCTAACTGTAAAAAATGACTTCGCTGAACGTGGAGTTGCTCTCATCCAGGATTTTTCTGGATACCTAACCAAAGATGAAGAACAACTCCAGTTTCTTCTCCAGGTTGTTGAAGACCATCGCAAACATTGGACATGGGGACAAAAGTATACCTTGAGTGGAAATAATGATTAATCATAATAATTACGCTACTGTCTGATGTTAATGTACTTCATCTTAATATTATGATAGTCTTGTGCACTTCCTGTTAATGTAGGAACATAATAAATTGTTTAAATATAAGGTTGTAACATATATTCTGCTCGATTTTGTAGTTCATTTAGAACAAAAATTAAATGACTTATAAGGACAAATTTGCTCAAATTTTTAGTTTATTCACAAGAAAAATTAAATGACATAATGACAAATTAGTCATCAATATAATTCCCTTCTTTTTCTACAACCTCCTCCCACCTGTAGAAAAGTTTTTTTATGCCACATTCGAAGAAATCCCTTGGTTTCGAGTTAAAAAAAAGCGATCACTTCGTTTTCGATAGCTTCCCTGGATTGCAACTTTTGTCCATCTAGGTGGTGTTGCAGACTTCTGAATAAATGGTAGTCTGAACGGATGAGGCATTTTTTCCCAACCAAATGCCTCCAATTGGGCAGTGGTGATTCGAGCAGTGTGAGGGCGCGCGTTATCCTGGTGGAATAGAACACCTCTGTGATTAATTAATGCAGGACGTTTTTCTTGTAATGCCATCTTCAGTCGATGGAGATGTTGGCAGTAGACTTCAGCTGTGATTGTTTGGTTGTCTGACAGAAGCTCAAAATGAATAATTCCTTGCATATCCCACCAAACGCAGAGGAAAAGTTTCTTTGAATGGGGTCCATTCCTTGGCTGAGGTTCAGGCTTTGTTTCACGGCTAAGCCACTGATGTCGACGCTTAATATTGTTATAGAGGACACATTTTTCATCCCCAGTGACGATCCGATTCAAAAACGGTGCCTGCAGTTGCCAAGAATGCAGTGATGTGCAAATATCGATTCGATGTTGAAGATTCGCATTTTGTATCAGTCTGTATCGTGATAAAACATGTGCGAACCTGTCGCCGCGTGTATTTTGCAACATTTCTAAAACTATTTCACATTATCTTGAGGTTATTCTATTATCTATCGTCCATTTTCTAATCGAGCAGAATTTATGTTACAACCTGATACACTTGGAAATTGTTTATATTCACACTTTCTGAGAATCTCGTATCCAATACTTCGAAGCCGTTGAGCGACCTCAAAATATTAAAAATCTCAATAAAATTTTGTACACGGTGTTTTTACATCATATGTCATACTTTGATGGGGTCAGAGCACGGAAATTTAAAAGTTGAAAAATAAGTGACCTTACCTTATGAACCTTATTTTGTTTCGTGCGTTGGTCTCTCTTCACACGGAGGTCAAGCTCTTCACACGGAGGTCAAGCTGGTGGCCCCGACATATATATATATATATATATATATATATATATATATATATATATATCCACTCTCGTTCCAGTTTTTCTAGTTGTCCCCTCCCCCTCATTTGCTGGCAAACCACTGGTCTCCCATTAAGTGCAATTCATCTAACTGCTATTTTAGCCATTTTCAGTTCCACCGTACCAACTTCAGCTCCAGTACCTCCCGAAAAGTGTAGTTCTAATGCTGCCAATTATACCTACATATTCGTATTTTTTAAACAAAATTCAGATTCACTTTGTTCAAAAACTGTGGGCGATGGAAACATTTCGCATCCATATTTGTATTCTGCGTGCAAAAATCTACCAGAATCACCCTATTTTACTTGAGGAACAGGAAAAAGTTCTAATTTGTTGTCCAGTGTAGTTAACAGATGTTGGGTAAAATTTTTGTGAATTTTTGTTACCTCGAAACATTGAAAAACTTATATATAAAAAAATCTAGAAGCAGTTTTATTGTCGGAAAAAAGATATGTTGGTTCTGATTAGGTTAGGTTACGTTAAGTTAGGTTAGTTAAGGTTTGGTTAGGTTAGATTAGGTTAGGTTAGATAAGGGAGTACCTTACTATTTAATGACTTAACGGAAACACCCTTCGACCCCTGAACTACGTTTGAAATACTTATCACGTCCTTCTTGGTTACATATTAGGTTAAGTTAGGATCGGTTACTTAGTTTTTTTTAGATATATGGATTTCAGAAAGTCGGTATCTCACGTATGCGTATGTGGAGATGCGTGTGTATACGTTTTCAAAGTTAAAAAAACTACTCAGAATTTGCTTGTTTAAGGATATTATATTTTCCAAGCATGAGGAAATTGTTTTTGGTCAGTTAAAAAAATATATATATATATATATATATATGATGAATAAAACCACGAAGGAAAGGAAACACAGATGGTGCTCAAGCGCTTTCGTCTAATGACATCCTCAGGAACACTGAAGTACATAAAGAGTTACGACCTATATATAGGTTACAGAAAAAAAAAAAATCTATATATATATATACAATAAATTGAAAAACAAAATTAAAGGATTGTGGAAGGGGGCACACAAATTTAGGTGCTCTTCCAATATGTGCTCTACCGCGAAACTGTGATCTACCATATTCCAACACGTGCTCTACCGTGAAACCAGCCTTATAAGGCCAACCAACGAAAACATCACGAGTTAACCCAACCAATCGTTAGGTCAACTATACGCCCTTGACGATTGGTTAGGCCGAGTCGTGACACCTTCGCCAGTCAGCCCTATAAGGCTAACTAACGTACCTGCTGCTAATCCGAATAATCTAAGGTAGATCACGTATTGGAATGTAAATTTTAAGGCAGAGCACATATTGGAAGAGCACCCAAATTTATAAGGAAAAACTATCGATTTTTAGCACAAGATTAAAAGAATTGTTTCCAACCAATGTTATAGATAAAAAACAAAATATATATACAAATTTATACTGGAAATCTGCCCGGGTTTTAGCACTCTGCCCTATTTTTTGTATATAAAAATTGAAAAATACAAGTTATTATGGTGGCATACAAATTTACCAAAGATTTAGCGTTCTACCTTTCTTATCTAAATCTGTTCTGAAGGAATTCAAAACAACAGGATCGAGTTGAAAAAGACCTTTGCTTATGTTGAAGTTATTTGTTAGTTGGATAATGGCAGACTCAAGAATATTTCTATTAACAATGTTGCTAGAGTGAAATAAAACTGAAGCATTATTCCAATCAATACAGTGGGCTAACTCTGACAAATGGACAAAAAGGGCACTGGACAACTGTCCTGTTCTAACGGAATATTGATGCTGTTTTATACGTGTGTGCAAATCCTTTCCCGTCTGACCTATGTAAAAGGAATCACATTGTTTGCAACCAATTTTATAGATAATGCCTGAATTATTGGTAGGGCTATTTTTTACCATGATTTTTCACAATATTGTTATATGAAAATACTACATTAATATCCAAAAGTTTAAATACATTAGCAATGCCTAAAAAGCTCGGGAAAAATGGAAGTACTAAAATATTTTTTGACAAAGTACGAGTGTTATTATTAACGCGATAGAAAGTTCGTTTTGCCTTGTTGAGACAAGATTCCATAAACGCAGATGGATAACACAGATCACTTCCAATACCGTTGATTTTTTCTAATTCGGCATCGATGTATTCCGGACTGGCGATCCTAAGGGCGCGGAGAAACATCGAAGAAAAAATGGCCTTCTTAGTGGGGGTGTCATGTCCCGAGTAAAAGTGTACGTAGGACAAATTGTTTGTTTTTTTCCGGTAGATAAAACCTGGGCTTTCCCTATGTACACGCACATCCAAAAATAGGATTGAATTGTCTTGTTCCACTTCCAAAGTAAACTTAATAGAGGGGACTTGATCATTTAACTGAAGGAGGAAGTTATACAGGTCACGATTCATGGGTCAGATACACAAAATATCATCGACGTACCGCAACCAAGGGATGCCAACCCCCAGGATTCTTGGAATGTAAGTAATTTCGAAAAACTCCATATAAATATTGGAGAGGAGGGGCGACAAAGGGTTGCCCATGGCCATCCCAAAAACTTGTTGATAATACTCGTTATTGAAAGTGAATTTACAGTCTTTGATGCAAAGCTTAATAAGTTCCAAAACAATGTGTGAAGGTAGTGGCAGGTCATACTTATGTAATTCTTGGGAGAAGAGAAAGTCAAGCATATCGTCAATCGGCACTTTTGTAAACAATGAACAAACATCAAAACTGATCAATCTATCGTTAGTTTCAGTACGTGCATTATTCAATTTTTCAGTAAGATCCATGGAATTTTTTACATGTGAATCAGAGATAGTTCCGAAAATGGGGGGCAAGACTTTGACAAGCCATTTGGAGAGTTTATAAGTAATAGAGCCCACCGAGCTAATAATAGGGCGCATAGGGTTGCCAGGTTTGTGGGTTTTAATGAGACCGTAAAGGTAGGGCAGAGAAGGTGAAGTGGACATGAAAAGCGGAATTAAGTCCTTATGATCTTTGAGAATGCGTTTCAAGCCACTATTAAATAATTTGATGACGTCATTCTGCGGGTTCTTCCTAACTTTGCTGTATGTGGCGGGGTCCTGGAGAAGCTCGTTCATCTTTCTGATGTAGTCCACTTTGTCCATAATAACTATGGTGTTAGCCTTGTCTGCTTTAGTAATATAGAGCTCCCCATCTTTTTTTAATTGTGAGAGGCTATTGCGAAAACGTTTAGGAAAGTTATCTTCGTAATTACTATTCGCCGCACTATAAACGAGGCCTTTAACTATGTTAAACAAATACTGAGGGAGATTACACTGTTTTTCAAAACAAGCGAGACTGTAACAAATTTGTAAAGCCGAAGGTTTTTTAACAATAAAAAAGGACATACCATATCCAAGGGCACTTTTTGCATCGTCACTAGTTTTTCGAAGAAAGGTTCAAAACACACTTTGAGCTTGCTTTTTTTTACTCCACTGACTATTTCGAATAAGACAATTTTTCGATCCAAAATGTTACGAAGTGAAGAAGTTCTCCGACGCAACTCGTTGTCTGCCATTATCCAACTAACAAATAACTTCAACATAAGCAAAGGTCTTTTTCAACTCGATCCTGTTGTTTTGAATTCCTTCAGAACAGATTTAGATAAGAAAGGTAGAACGCTAAATCTTTGGTAAATTTGTATGCCACCATAATAACTTGTATTTTTCAATTTTTATATACAAAAAATAGGGCAGAGTGCTAAAACCTGGGCAGATTTCCAGTATAAATTTGTATATATATACATATATATATATATATATTTTTTTTATTTTTTTTATAACATTGATTGGAAACCATTCTTTTAATCTTGTGCTAAAAATCGATAATTGTTCAATTTTTTTTATTTTTTTTTTAATTTATTTATTTTTTTTTTTATACAAAAAGAGCAGAGTGCTAAAACCCGGGCAGATTTCCAGTATAAATTTGTATATATATTTTGTTTTTTATCTATAACATTGGTTGGAAACAATTCTTTTAATCTTGTGCTAAAAATCGATAGTTTTTCCTTATAAATTTGGGTGCTCTTCCAATATGTACTCTGCCTTAAAATTTACATTCCAATACGTGATCTACCTTAGATTATTCGGATTAGCAGCAGGTACGTTAGTTAGCCTTATAGGGCTGACTGGCGAAGGTGTCACGACTTGGCCTAACCAATCGTCAAGGGCGTATAGTTGACCTAACGATTGGTTGGGTTAAGTCGTGATGTTTTCGTTGGTTGGCCTTATAAGGCTGGTTTCACGGTAGAGCACGTGTTGGAATATGGTAGATCACAGTTTCGCGGTAGAGCACATATTGGAAGAGCACCTAAATTTGTGTGCCCCTTCCACAATCCTTTAATTTTGTTTTTCCGTTTATTGTATATATATATATATATAGAATTTTTTTTTTTTTTTTTCTGTAACCTGTATATAGGTCGTAACTCTTTATGTACTTCAGTGTTCCTGAGGATGTCATTAGACGAAAGCGCTTGAGCGCTTCGTGGTTTTATTCATCATAAATATTTTTCACGTGTTACTTTCGTGAAATAATTTTCATATATATATATATATATATATATATATATATATATATATATATATATATATATATATATATATATTCTGAAATTTAAAACACTTTCTAAAAACAAAGTTTTTCTATTTTCACTGTTCGAAAAGCAAGTTTCTAAATTTTAGGAAAATTTGTGGATGAAATGACGAAGAGATCTACAACTTTTAATAAGGTCTAAACCACCACTCCACCGAGGGAGCTTAAAAAACTGTGACTTTCAGAATATAATATTTCAGTATATAATATTTTGCTTCTCTCTCTCTCTCTCTCTCTCTCTCTCTCTCTCTCTATATATATATATATATATATATATATATATATAGGGTAGAATGTTTCATAACATGTGGGACGCACTTTCAGGATGGATTCAGGACCTGAAAACAATGAAACAAGTTTATATAAACATATGCCCGAAATCGCTTTGTTTCCGAGTTACAGCCCGTTTTGTGTTCCAGCAATTCTTTCCGCAAACTGTTTACAAACACTGCTTGTCAACAATGTTTGTGAGTGTGTAAGAGACTTATTTCATGTATAGCCTTGCTGATTGTAATGTTTCGTAAACTCTATGACATGTTTCAATATCGTTGAGTGTAGAGCCATCAGTCAGTCAGACGTGCATCGCGGTGTTTCACTGTTCGTATTCGTAACTTCTTACCGTGAATAAGTGCAGTCCAGTGAAAAAAAACCCTTAAAAGTTTTTGTGCTATTCAGTGATAGTGTGCATTTGAAGTGAGAATGGAGGCTTATTCAAACAGAGAAATGGCAGACATGCATCTCATGTATGGACTTGCCGAGTGTAATGCGGCCGCAGCAAGACATCTGTATGCAGAAAAGTTTCCAAATCGCCGTCTGCCAGATAAGAAGACCTTTCAGAGAATAGACGAACGTCTTGGTGATACAGGATCATTCAGCAAGCGAGTTTCAGGTGGTTGGTAGACCAATCAGCGCCAGAACTGTTTGACAACCCACTGACAACGTTGAAATGCTTCGCCAACGTGTAGAACAAGGATGCCAGAAAATCCGAGCAATACCTGGAATGTTTGAACACGTCAGGCAGTCTATGACGAAGCGTGTTCAGGCGTGTATTCAAGCGCAAGGCGGTCATTTTGAGCACTTCCTTTAAAGGTAAGGCGGATACTTGCTGGAACAAAACGGGCTGTAACGCGGAAACAAAGCGATTTCGGGCATATATTTATATGAACTTTTTCCAATGTTTTCAGGTCTTGAATCCATCCTAAAGGTGCGTCCTACATGTTATGAAACACCCTGTATATATATATATATATATATATACAGGGTGGCGCAAAAGTCAGGAACCATAGGCACATTTTATTAAATTATAATAAATGTTCGAATTGGTGGCCTTCCACTTGGAGACACTTTCTGACGCGTTGAATGCATGATGTTTGAACATTCCTTAACACATTGGTACTGATTTTGGCACATTCAGATGTGATTTTGTCCTTTAGAGAACGTATGGCTCTGGATCGATCAGCATAGACTACCGACTTGAGATGGCTCCCACAAGAAAAGGTCAAGAGGCGTGAGGTCTGGAGACCTAGGTGTCCATTTAACGGGCCCTCGCCGTCCGATCCACTTGCTTGGGAATGTTTCATCTAAAGAGCTCCGGACGATGGTTGCGAGACGTGGTGGTGCACCATCCTGCTGAAGCCACATCTCCGCCCGTTCTGCCAATGGAATGTCGTCCAGTATGGGCATTAGAAATGTTTTCAGCATATGCAGATATGTTTCATCTGTTACATTGCCGTCGAAAAAGTACGGACCAATTAACCGATCCCCCGAGAGCTCAGCCCACACCATAATTCGTGGATCGAATTGCACATGTCCTTCCTCCATCCAGTGGGGGTTCTCATTGGCCCAATAGCGTGCATTATGCCTATTGACACGACCGTTGAGGTGAAATATCGCTTCGTCACTGAACATGATCCTTCGTTGAAGCTGTCGATGTTGTAGAAACTACTGGCAGGACTCTACACGACGGTCTGTGTCGTGACCGTGCAGTTCCTGAACGAGTTGGACTTTGTACGGGTGAAAACGATTTGTTGTAAGAATTCGTTGCATGGATCTTCTGGAGACACCCGTTTCCTGGGATAACTTTCTTAAGGACTTACGTGGGCTGTTTTCGAGGTGATTGAGTACCGTTAGTGATGTTGCTGCATCGGTTGAACTTTTTGGCCAGCCACTACGCGGCCGATCATGACCACTTCCCGTTTCTTTGAAGCGAGTGAACAGTTTTCCAAATGATACCTGAACAACTGGCGGCCTCTATCAGTGTGTGTTACCATGCCTTGCACACATTAAAACTATCTCCACCCGTTCATCTATTGTCAATTTCTGTGCCATAGGTTCAACAACAATCTGAAAAGAAGAAAGCACATATTAAAACACAAATTATTAAAATGTGCCTATGGTTTCAGACTTTTGCGCCACCCTGTATATAATATATATATAATATATATATATATATAATATATATAATATATATATATATATATTGTGTGTGTGTTTTATTTGAGCAAATGTTTAGGATCGCCTTAAGTTTGATCCCTTTGTAGCATTTGCAGTATTTTTTTAGTACCCATTCATCTCTCAACCAAAGAAGAAATAAACAGTGATGGGAATCGAACCCGGGGCAGATGGAGTCGTAGTTCCCCAAGAATAATAAAATCCATAGCGCACAAAAGTATAAAATTAATATAATTTAATATGCTAACTTACTGTAATACTGAAATTAATGTTTGTAAAATAATTCTGAGGAATCGCGTCGCGGTCGCTGCAGTGTGCGCGGCTCCCATTCTATCAATGTAAAATCACACGCGACTCGAGTCGTCACGACCCAAATCGTCAATCGTGAGTCGCAAGACGATCCTGTGTGCGGCCGTCCTAAGTGGTGAGAGTTGGGGATGGTCCATTCCGGTGTTGGAATTGACGCGATAAGACGAAATCAAATTTCTAATAATTTTAAAAGCACAATTTTCCGCCTTAGGTTTTACTGATATTAAAATGTAATAAGAACACTTAAAATATAAGGTTGAGGAATCATCTCACATTAAGTACAAAAAAGTTTCTTCAAACCGAGACCATGTAATTAAAAATTGTATTTTTTTGTCAAAAAAGTTCACCGAATCTGATTTTAATGAAATAAGTGTACACACACACACATATATATATATATATATATATATATATATATATATATATATATATATATATATACATATACTAAGGGCACTCAATATATTTTACCCCACCCTTTTTTCTTAGCTAAATAATAGGTCATGGGGATGAAATGTCTTTTGGGCCGTAAGTTTGAACTTTCTGCGCTTCACATAACCAGATTTTTCCGTTTGAACCTCCCCTTTTGTATAAAAACCGCTTTTAAACGCTCTTGTATAAAAACCGATGGTTAACGAAGTTTCGAAAATGGCGTCTGACAATGATGTGCGTCGTAGAAAGAGAGCTGTTATCGAGTTCTTAACCGCAGAGAAGGAAACAGTTGGAAATATTCACAACGTCTACAAAACGTTTACGGGGATGCTGTTGTTGATCGAAGCACAGTTGGACGCTGGTCTAAACGTGTGAGATCATTGGAGAGAGGGACAGCCAGCCTCGTTGATGAGCCAAGCAGCAGTCGCCCGGCATCGGCTGTGACATCTCACACTGTGCAACGTGCTAACAGCATCATTCGATCAAATCGGCGAGTCACATACAAAGAGCTATCACTGGAGCTAGGAATTAATGAAGGAAGTGTGGATATGATAATTCAGCAACAGGGATACTCAAAAGTGTGTTCACGGTTTGTTCCTCGCCAACTGACTGAAGATCACAAAGCCCATAGAAAAGAAATTGCTTCTGAGTCGTTGGTTCGATACGAGACAGAAGGGGACGACTTCCTTTCACGAATTGTGACTGGGGATGAGACTTAGGTACACCACTTTGAACCTGAAACAAAACGCCAATCCTTGGAGTAACATCACGCAGACTCCCCACGTAAGAAAAGTTCAAAATGGCTCCCTCTGCAGGAAAGGTTATGGCACCATCTTGTGGGACATAAAAGGGGTGATTCTGGTGGACATTATGAAGAAAGGACAACAATCAACTCGAGGCATATATTGCTACCCTACAGAGACTCCAGAGACATATAAAGCGAGTTCGACCGGAGAGAAAACTGGAAGACGTCCTTCTTTTGCACGATAACGCAAGACCACATAACACTTTGCAAACAAGAGAGGCCATCACAAAAATGCTCTTCACTGTGTTACCCCACCCTCCATACAGTCCGGATCTGGCATCTTCAGACTTGCATTTGTTTGTCCAATGAAGGATGCTATTCGTGGAAGAAAGTTTCAGTGACGATGAGGTTGTTGAGGAGGTTAAGAGGTTGCTCCAGCGGAACCCAGCGGACTTTTACCATCAAGGAATAAAGGCCCTTGTTTCGAGGTGGAGGAAAGCCGTAGAAAAGGATGGGGACTATGTGGAAAAATAAAAACTTGTAAAAAAGGTATATAACTACTTGTGTACAAAATTTCTGGAAGTTACAAGGAAACTTGGAAAGAAAAAAAAAGGTGGGGCAAAATATATTGAGTGGCCTATATATATATATATATATATATATACACGGTGAACCAAAAGTAGGTGGACAGTAGGTTGAATACGGTTTGTGTTATTATATTATAACTATGGTGTTCATTATAACTATGGTGTTTGTGTTTATTATATTAAATATTATAACTAAATTTATTTACATTTTATTTTGTATTATAGTATACAAAAAAATTAAATATGTATTCTCAAAATAAACGTTATCATTTACTGTCCACCTACATTTGGTTCACCCTATATATATATATATATATATATATAATATATATATATATATACACGGAGGATTGACAAAGTAAATAGACACTATTGGGGGGTTCTCCATAGGTTTTATTTCATAGTAAAAGTTAATAAAATAATCGATTTATTGAGTCAATATATTTAGAATCGTGTGGTTTTTTCCCTTTACATTATGTAAGACCGGCACATGTTCTGGTATTGCATTGATGAACTTTGCCATTTGTTCTTGAGAATAATCATTGTGGTGTCTATTTACTTTTCTCAACTCTTTATATATATATATATATATATATATATATATATATATATATATATATATAATACAAACCCACAAGGAAAATTATAAATGATTTCAAGTCCTTTCGGATATTCAGAAGTAAGTACACCTCGTCAAGTTGGCGTACTTCTGAATACACGAAAGGCCTTGGGTTCCTTGTGGGTTTGTATCATTCATTCATTTCACATGTTTAATTGTGAAATTCATCCCTTATATATATATATATATATATATATATACTGTATATATATATAATCCAACCATAAAAAAAAGTATGAGAACCTAAAAGGTGGTAGGAAGCTTTGTAAACACGTACCTTCATCATCCCTAAAGAAGTGAGCAAAATCAAAAGCAAATGCTGTTAATACTGTTCAGAGCTGATGAGAGAGTTCATAAAAGCCCCGTAATCCCCTCTCACTTTTTGTTTTCTTTTTCTGTATATAGTAGGATTACTTATTGGATACTGAATACGGTATTACATGCTTTGAGAATATATATATATATATATATATATTTAAAGAGAGAGATAGAGAGAGAGAGAGCGGAAGTTAAGAACTTAGCCGTTTTCCATTGCCCTTCATGAAACACCAAATGAAAAATGTAAAAGTGAAAGTTTTAACTTTATTTTTTATTGCCTCTCAAAATTATTGAATAAATGTATATATTTGTTAGGTAGATTCTGAGAGCATGCTACTACTACTACTACTACTACTACTACTACTACTACCAATAATAATAATAATAATAATAATAATAATTTATTAACTTTTAAAATGCTGTATTGTACTCCAATTTCCTTATAAATATGTGCACTGATGATTCTTTTTCATTGCCTGAATATACGGAATCGAATTATACAGTCGATCAAAAAGGTCCTGTCGTGAAACTCCATATTTCTTACCAATATTTGTCGGTAAGAAATATGGTGTACTGGTTAACATAGCTGACTACGAATCCACCGGCTCCGGATGCGATTCTCCGCGAGTGCAGGTGGCGCTCAGCAGACTCAGCTGTTCATCCTTCCATACACACACAAAAAAAGAAATGGTTGAAAGATAAATGAATACCCTGGATAGCCGAGTGGTTAAGGTTCCGAGCGTTGGAATTTCTGATCCCCGTGGTATATCGTAGTTCAGATTCTACGTTAAGTTATAGGTCTAAGGTGGGAAACAAGCTTGACCTTCGTCAGACTGAACAATTCGGGTGGAAGCAAATCTAAGTTTTTAAATTAAGTTAATAATAATAATATTATTATTATTATTATTATTAATAATGACGTCAGTTTATGCTTTTAATTTTAACGGTTACAATGTACTGTACATATTAAAACCGTTCACCAAAGTTTGTTCTTTGCCTTCGTATATGGATGGCAATGATTGCTTTGATTCCTTTGTGAATTCAGAAATTGATGCTCTTGATGTATTAAACTCTTGAGAATTTCATATAATTGAATGATATAGTGTGTTCGTTACTGGTAGTCTGTTAGCATTCAAACAAAGGAAATTTGAATTCTATATGGAGCTTACCACTTAATTCAATTATTATTATATATATAAGAAAAGAGAATATTATTGAAGTTATATATATATATATATATACACGAGTATATATATATGATGAAAGAAGTGGATTAATTTTAATCGGTTTTGTAATTTCATTAATAAATTGATTAAACTTTATGATTTCTATATTTTTAACGAACATTAATTAATAATGAAATCATCTCAGTTATTTTACTCCACCATCGTTTCCAAATTACCAAAATAAAAGTTTTAATCTAAAATGAAAGTAATTAATAATTCACTTAAACCTGTTATTTTAAATTTATTTATTTTATTTTCCAAATTAAAATCTTACAAGTGAAGTTGAATTTATGGCTTAGGTTGGTTCTAACTTTATGAGAGAGAGAGAGAGAGAGAGAGAGAGTTACAAGGGAGTTACAAGGAAAAGAAGTACCTCAAAAGGCCTTGCGGCCCATACCGAGGAGGTACCAATGGCAACGGGTGCCACGGAAAATTTTCTACACACTCAAAGAGTGTGCAAAATTTGGTCTAACCTTTTCTTGAACTAATCCACAGAGGAACTGTTCACAACTTCCGAAGGTAACCTGTTCCATGTGTCACAGATCTTATACGTAACGTAATTCCCACACACACTAGTCCTAAACCGTTTCAAATCCAACTTCCAACCATTGTTGCGAGTTGGGTTATCATTTAAACTAAACATACTTCTAAAATCGACATCGTTGAACCCTCGTAAGAGCTTGAAAACCTCGATCAGTTGACCGCGCAGCCTCCGAGTTTCAAGCGAAAACAAGTTCAGGGCGCGTAACCGTCGATTGTAGCCCATATGCCTAACAGAAGGGATTAACTTTGTGGCCCTCGCCTGCACTCGCTCCAGCCTCTCAATATCTTTCCTGAGGGTGGGCGACCAGAACTGCACAGCATACTCCAGGTACGGCCGAACCAGGGAATTGTACAGTGAGAGCACAATCTCCTTGTTCCGAAACTGAAATTGCCTCCTGATATAACCCAATAGTTTCTGGGCTTTCTTTTCCACCTCTACACACTGTTTCGTAAACTTAAGGTCGCTGCTAATTAGCACACCCAAGTCCTTTTCTAAATCAGTCACCTCGATATTACTGCCCAACATCGAGTAGTCCGACTTGGGATTGGCGTAGCCAATGTGCATCACTTTGCATTTACCCAAGTTAAACGGCATTTGCCATTTTTCGGACCACTCTCCTATCCTACCTAGGTCCGCACGCAGTTCCTCGATCGCTTCGGGCGTCCCAACATTGGCCCCAAGCTTGGTGTCATCAGCGAATTTGGCGATCCGACTGACGATGCCACCGTCGATATCATTTATGTAAATGGTAAACAACAGTGGCCCCCAAAACGGAACCCTGAGGAACCCCACTAGTGACCGAGGCCCAACCCGAACTAGCCCTTTAATTACCACCCTCTGCCGCCTATTCCTCAGCCAGTTTTCAATCCACCTACCTATTTCCCCACCGATACCCAGCGCGCGCACTTTCGCCATTAGCCGGCGGTGAGGTACCTTATCAAAGGCTTTCTGAAAGTCGAGATAAAGTATATCAATCGCCCTACTCTTATCGTACTCACTCAACATGACGTGGAAAAACTCGAGCAAGTTGGTGAGACACGACCTATGCCGTCTAAACCCATGTTGGGAGTCCCCAAGCAGCTTGTAGGAATCCAAATGGTCAACGATTCTATCAGCTATTATCCTTTCTAATAATTTACCTACAACTGAAGTGAGACTAATAGGACGATAGTTCCCTGGACTTTCGTGATCCCCTTTCTTAAAGATAGGGGTCACGTTGGCCTCCCTCCAGTCACCAGGCACCTGGCCCATCACCAGCGATTTGTTGAAGACTGTAGCCAGGTGGGGAGCCACCTGGTCGCGCACTCACTTCTCGCAAAACACTGGGGAGAAACTGGTCTGGCCCAGGAGCCTTAAACGCGCTCAGTTTGTCTATTCTATGAGCAACGACTGTCGCGGTACATCTAACACTATCCAGGCCAGCACCTTCGTGCCTCACGCCTGGCTCGGGATGACGCGGGTATCCTCCCTGGTGAACACTCCCGCAAAGTACTCATTAAGCACATTAGCGATGTCCGCGTCGGAGGTCCGCAGAACGCCGCTTCCGTCCTTTAAAGGACCTATCATGCTTCTAATGGGCTTTCTACTATTAACATAACTGAAGAACTCCTTAGGGTTCCCCTTGCAGAGGCTTGCCACCCGTAGTTCTTCGTTACGTTTCGCTAGCCTAACCTTCGCCTTCACTTCCCTACACAGGCGGACATACGCTTCAGTGTTCTCGTGGGAACGATTGGCCTTCGCCCTCCTATACGCTACTTTCCTATTTCGGATAGCCGAAGCGATGCCACGATTGAACCACTTAGGCTGCGTTGAAGCAGGGGTGACCGGTTTTGAGGGTATGGCAGCAGACTGCAGCACCATAAACTCATCCCGGAATGCACTCCACACTCCCTCAACATCGCCGCCAGCCTCTAACCCCATCTCTGCTACGCTATCCCTGAGGCTAACAAAGTTCGCCCGCCGGAGATCGAGCTTACTGCCTCTCGAGTTACTACGCTTCACCCGAGGGACGCACACACGGAACCTAATAAGACCGTGATCACTCCCGCCCAACGATTCGTCAACGGTGAGGCCAGTGACGAGGTTGTCTTCGGTCGTGAATACTAAGTCTAGAACGCTTTCGCCTCGTGTAGGCTCGTTGACCCACTGAGTGAGGAAGTTCTCATCAGCAAAGTCAACTAGCCTCCTCCCTTCAGCATCGGCAGTCCTGTTTTCCCACTTTATGCCGCGACAGTTGAAGTCTCCTAAAACTACACACACCTATCCCCTAGCAGGCTACTGAGTTCGGTGTACAGGGCTGTATCCTCCTCGAGGAGGAGATGCGGAGGTCTGTACACCAAGATTAACCTATAGTTCGTCCCTCCCACGTTCAGATCGACGCCAAGCAGCTCCCGTTCCGACCGGAACTGGCAGTCAACCGGACTCAACGTGTCTCTGACGTATATTAGTACCACCCCCCCCCCACGGGTGCGGTCTTTGCGAAACATTCTATACCCGGGAATTTCGAACTCCCCAACGTAGTCCCTACGATCAGTATGAATCCAGGACTCGGTGATAGCAACGATATCCTGGTATTCTGATGCTAAGAGCGCCCGTAGCTCGCGAAACTTGTTCCTAATTGACCTAGCATTAAAAAGCATTGCACGGAGGGAGCCTTCCCTATTCTGACCGCCCCCTAGCACGACCCGTTTCCCGAACAGCCAGGGCTGTCGGGAGTTGAAGAGCCCCTCACTAACGAGGGGGCAACTTCCACAGGAGACTGAGCCCCCTCCAACGTAGGAGGAGGGTCACCCATCTGTACTTCGCCGCACCCTTCAGTCGAAGGTACGTCCGCCACCGGCTCATCCTCATCTCTCCCCGGTGGGGGCCCATCATCTCTCCCAGGACTCGACCTCACCATTCTGTATAGGTGCCGGAGAGAGAGAGAGAGAGAGAGAGAGAGAGAGAGAGATGAGAGAGAGAGAGAGAGAGAGAGAGAGACCCTCAAAGACCTTCCGGTCATTCTGGGAGGTTCCTGTTATTAAACAAGTTTATTTTTCTTTCAACTATTCTAGCAGTAGTAGAAAACTGGATAGAAAGTATAAGGCTCTCTCCCCACCCTCCGCTCCCTTCCTGCCAGAGGCAGGTATAGAAAAAGGTTCCAGTTTAAACCGATTATTTCTTGTCGGATTGGTATTAAATGAGAATAAGTTCGTGTAGTCTACCCTGTCTATTTCATTGAGCATCTTGAAAACTTGAATAAGCTGACTGTGGAACCTCCTGGTCTCCAAGGTAAACAGATTTAGGCACTCCAATCTCCGTTGGTAGTTTTGCATTCTCATTGAAGGGACCAATTTTGTAGCCTTTGCTTGTACCCTTTCCAACCTTTCTATATCCTTCCTAAGAGACGGAGACCAAACCTGAGCACAATATTCGAGTTGAAGTCTGACTAGTGAATTATAAACCGACGTTACAGTCTCCTTGTTCCTAAACTGGAACTGTCTTTTAATATAACCTACTATTTTTTAGGCCCCCTTTTAGACTTCTGCACAGTGTTTTGACGGTTTGAAATCATTACTGATATAGACTCCTAAGTCTTTCTCTAGATCGGTCTCAGTCAAGTTCCTTCCCAAGAGAGAGTAATCGGTCTTCGAGCTTTTGTAACCTATGTGCATTACCTTACATTTGTCCAAGTTGAATGGCATCTGCCAAGTAGCAGACCATTCGCCCATCCTGTCAAGATAATTTTGAAACGTTCTTACGCCCTCCTCATTACCTCCACTACTTCCTAATTTCGTATCGTCTACAAATTTGGAAATCGTACTTAGGAGCTTGACGTCTATATCGTTAATATAATATATAGATGATAAAAAGTAAAGAACCCACAACGGAACCCTGTGGGACACCACTGGTGACGGGCGCCCACTCCGAAGCCACTCCATTTATTACCACTCTCTGCTTGCTATCTTTTAACCAATCTTCAATCCAGTTGGAAACGAGTCCAGTGACTCCTAGTCCTCTAACTTTAGCCATCATTCTCGCGTGAGGGACTTTGGCAAAGGCTTTTTGAAAGTCGAGATACACTATATCTATTGCCCTACTTGCATCGTATAGACTATAGAGTGAGCATATTATGGAAAAATCCTAACAGGTTTGTTAGACAAGATCTATGACGCCTAAATCCATGTTGAGAATAAAAAAATAAATTGTTAGATTCAAAGTAATACACGATACGCTCTATAGTGATAGATTCCAACAGTTTGCCGACAGTTGATGTTAAACTGATCGGACGGTAATTACAAGGATTTTCCCTATCACCCTTTTTAAAGATTGGTGTTACATTTGCTAACTTCCAGTTGGTTGAAACTTTCCCTAACTCGAGTGATTGTTTGAATATGGTTACTAAGTCGTCAACAACATTGTAGCTAACCTCTTTTAACACCCTTGGAAGAAATAAGTCGGGACCACGTGATTTGTATTTATTCATCTTGTCAATTAGTTGCTGTAACTCATCTCTCGTAAAACTTATGGTCTCTACGGGATGGTTACCGTCATACGTAATCCGAGGATTTGGCACTTCAGTTGAGTCTTCCTCCGTGAAGATGTATCGAAGAACTTGTTTAACGTAGTAGCTATATCTTTATCACTGAATTTCAGTACGCCATTTCTATCTTTTAGGAGACCTACAGAATTTTTAATTGGCTTTCTGCTGTTAACATGAGCAAAAAACTCTTTAGGGTTAACTTTACAGTGTGGGACAACTCTAGCCTCTTCATCACGTTTAGCTGATCTAATTAAGGACTTAACCCTCCGACGTAGTTTAGATAGTTTTCTGAATTTGTCTGATTAAAATGCGACTTAAGTAGTTTGTTGGCTCTACTGTATTTCTCTCTGTAATACCATTGCTAATTTCGTTGATAAACTATTCCAACGACTTGTTCATAAGGAAACTATTTTAATGGGTATAAAAGTGTCCTGTATTATTCTAAATTGATAACTATATGAGCCCCAAGTGACAGTGATATCCTCACTTATTAGGACTTCAAATGTGTCTAAACTACTTCGGAAGCTTTCAAAATTTGCTCTGGAGAATCGTCTTTCACGAGTCTTTTCTCATGTATTAATTGGAACCCTGAGTAAACCTGATCAAATTGTGATCGCTGTTACTCAGATTTTCACCAATAGTCAGGTTAGGGACTAAGTCATCTTTGTTCGTGAATATGAGATCTACAGTAGTTTACTATTACCTCTTGTAGGACCGTCAACCCATTGACTTAATAAGTTATCATCTGCAAATTCGAACAGCCTTGACCCCTCAGTATCAGTTGTTTTGTTCCCCCAATTTATATTACCACAATTAAAATCTCAAAAAATTACACTAATCTTATTATTTACTGATCTGCTAATTGATTATACAAGTTTATAGCCTTATCAACGAGGTAGTGTGGTGGCATATATATATATATATATATATATATATAATATATATATATATATATATATATATATATAATATATATATATATATGCCACCACACTTATGTATATATATATATATATACAGGGCGTCCCAAAAAAATGTATACACACTTTAAATACTTATAAAGGCAGTGTTTATTAAAATACATTTCATTTTCAAAATGTAATAGAATCTACAGACATTATTTAATTGTTTTGTCAACGCCTGTTTTCAAACTGACGTCCGTTCTGGTCCAGGCACTGCTGATAACGCGAAGCAATGGAATCGCAAACATCACGAAACATTTCGTTTGGTATTTGTGTGCATTCTCGTTCAATGGCTGCTCTCAATTCAGCGACTGTTGCAGGTTTTATAGCGTAGACTTTGTCTTTTAAGTATCCCCATAAAAAAAAGTCTAGTGGTGTGAGGTCTGGTGAACGCGGAGGGTATTCTACGAAACCCCTTCGTCCAATCCACATCGTGCCAAGTACCACTCGCAATACTCCACTCTTCGGTCCGGATCATCTTCATTAATAGCATGGACTAATCTTGGAATGTAACTTTTCCATTGACAGCGCTTCAAAATGCGTTGGACAGACGATTCTGAAATTCCTACCTCACAACTCGCTTGCCGCACAGATTTTCTTGGACTTTGGTGATACGTTTCCAGTACTCTTTCTTGCTTTGTGGGCTTGTCGATGTCCGTGGTCTTCCGGAACGCTTCTTGTGGACATTCTGAACAGTTCCATCGGCTTCAAACTTATCTCTAATTCGAGTGATGGTAAGTCGCGTTGGTGGATCTGTTTGAAACTCCCTCCTAAACTGTCTTTGCACTTCAACTGCGTTTTCACACTTCCAGTAGCATTTTAGAATGAATTTCCTTTGTTCAAAGCTTAGTCTGACTGCCATTATTAATTCTAATGGGTTTAACTTGGAAAGAAAGAAACATCAATTGAGCTATCAGCTGTTAAAGTGTGTATACACATTTTTTTGGGACGCCCTGTATATACGTATATAACGTAAAGAACGACGCTTGTATAGGAGAATATCCCGCGCAAGATGAGAGCGAGAGAACGAAACAAATGAAAAAATGAGGTAACCACCCGGGAATCGAACCCGGGATCTTCCGATTGCCGGTCAGATATGATAACCATTACACCACAGGCCTCACTCAATCAAATGCCGTAATTCCTCTACATACGCGCAGAAACCAATGCCCCAAGGGGGCACCTCCCGCATGCCGTACATTATATACATTTAAACTGCAAACACGCAGTATAATTAACGTAAAGAACGACGCTTGTATAGGAGAATATTCCGCGCAAGATGAGAGCGAGAGAACGAAACAAATGAAAAATGAGGTAACCACCCGGGAATCGAACCCGGGATCTTCCGATTGCCGGTCAGATATGATAACCATTACACCACGGGCCTCACTCAATCAAATGCCGTAATTCCTCTACATACGCAGAACCAATGCCCCAAGGGGGCACCTCCCGCATGCCGTACATTATATACATTTAAACTGCAAACACGCAGTATAATTAACGTAAAGAACGACGCTTGTATAGGAGAATATTCCGCGCAAGATGAGAGCCCCCTTGGGGCATTGGTTTCTGCGCGTATGTAGAGGAATTACGGCATTTGATTGAGTGAGGCCCGTGGTGTAATGGTTATCATATCTGACCGGCAATCAGAAGATCCCGGGTTCGATTCCAGGGTGGTTACCCATTTTTTCATTTGTTTCGTTCTCTCGCTCTCATCTTGCGCGGAATATTCTCCTATACAAGCGTCGTTCTTTACGTTAATTATACTGCGTGTTTGCAGTTTATATATATATATATAAAAGAGAGAGAGAATTACAAGGAGTTACAAGGAAAAGAAGTACCTCAAAAGGCCTTGCGGCTCATACCGAGGAGGTACCAATGGCAACGGATGCCAGGGAAAAATTCCTACACCCTCAAATAGCGTGTGCGGAAATTTGTACGTCAACATTTGTACGACGGAAATTTATACGCCAGCATTTGTACGCCAGAACATTTATACGACTGGAAATTTATATGACTGACATTTGTACGACGGTAATTTAAGTATGCGCTCTACCGGACTTTTTTGACTTAAGTATGTGATCTACCCATGATAATAATTGTGACTTCATTTTTTTATATAAACATAAGCACAGGTGCAAAAAATAAATAAAAAATAAATAAAAGTAAACATTATTTAAATATTTTGAAAATAATTTCAATTTGAAGAATTTTAAATTTTATCATGTATCACAGCGCATTAAAGGATTAACAGGTAGGTAAATGGTTATTGGATAGGTACAGGTGGTTAGGTTAGGTTAGGTTAGGTCAGGTCAGGTCAGTCTGGAAATTAATGAGAAAAAACTCGCAAGATTTGTTCTCTGATTTTTTAAATAACATTCGTTCTGTATATCGCTAGTTACATTTTCTTTTAAATTGATAAGCTGAAATCTAGTTTCAATTATGCATTTAATTATTGTAATATGTAATTTCATAATTTGTGATAATTTGTATTTTAACTTACTAGTTTCAAATTCAATTTTATCAACTGATCATGCATTTCTTGCGTATAACGTATAAATTACCGTCGTACAAATACTTGGCGTATAAATTTCCAGTCGTATAAATGTTCTGGCGTACAAATGCTGGCGTATAAATTTCCGTCGTACAAATGTTGGCGTACAAATTTCCGGGTTTCCTCAAATAGTGTGCAAGATTCGGTCTAACCTTTTCTTGAACTGATCCACAGAGGAATTGTTCACAACTTCTGAAGGTAGCCTGTTCCACGTGTCACAGATCTTATAGGTAAAGTAATTCCCATACACACTAGTGCTAAACCGTTTCAAATCCAACTTCCAACCATTGTTGCGAGTTGAGTTATCATTTAAACTAAACATGCTCCTAAAATCGACATCATTGAACCCGTGTAAGAACTTGAAAGCCTCGATGAGTTGACCGCGCAACCCCAGAGTTTCTAACAAAAACAAATTCAGTGCGTGTAAGCGTCGATTGTAGCCCATATGCCTAACGGAAGGGATTAACTTTGTAGCCCTCGCCTGGACTCGCTCCAGCCTGTCAATATCTTTCCTGAGGGTGGGCAACCAGAACTGCACAGCATATTCCAGGTGCAGCCGAACCAGAGAATTGTACAGAGAGAACACAATCTCCTTCCAAAATCGAAATTGCCTCCTCATATAACCCAACAGCTTCTGGGCTTTCTTTTCCACCTCTACACACTGTTTGGTGTCATCAATCCCCGGGCTTAACCTCACCATACGGTATACGTGCCGGTCGAACTGCGCGCCTAGCACACCTTTACCCTTGACATTGAGGTGGACACCATCCCTCTGATAAAGGTTCCACCTACCCGAAAACGCGTTGAAGGGGTCAACAAACCTCACACCCAGTGGGACGCACAAGTCTGCACCCTCTCGTTGATGCCAATGGCCTTACTGAGCACGTGGTCACTGGCATTCATCCGCGGTAAAATACCCATTAACATTCCCTGTCTATCTTAAGTTTCAGATCACCCGCAAGACACATGATCTCGGTGATGATCCCTTCGGTCGTTGCCACCAGCGTAGACAACGATCGCAGTCCTCCGACTAGCCACGCGCAGCTTCTCTAGCTCCTTCCTTAAGTGCGCCGTTCCCCGCCCGGGTAAGCACCTTACCTTCCTCCCGTCCCGGTTTGCAGAAGCAAAGTACTTCTCCTGGCCCCTAATCTGTGAGTCCCCAATCAAAACGGTGTCTTCCTCTTTCGCGCACAGGAGACTAAAGCGGTTGGAGGTCCTGACAGCGGCAACCGGGGTCTCAGGCTTCGGCTTCGCAGCCGTCTTGCCCGGTACCTTTCGATACCTGTCGCCACCCGTAGACTCAGCCGCACTTACAGCACCCGACCCACTCCGACCGGCAGCTACATCTTTCGTTTCTTTGGCCCATCAGTAGGCCCCTTCCCACCCTTTTTTTTCTTTATCGGCCCCTTTCTACCCTTCTCTATCGGCCGCTTCTTTGCGCCCTCCCTTCCCTCACCTTGCGTCGCGGTTCCGAGCATTCCCTGTGTGTTGCTGGAGATTCCTGACACTGATTTTGCATCCCGGCCCCCGGTTGCACCTCTACCTTTTTTCCGCGGTCTCGAGCTCTGTCCATTCCACCGCTGGACCGCCTTTCTAGGGCGGCTATCCTATCAATAAGCTCCGAGGTGAAGGGCACAGCCGCGTCAGTGACCACCGCACTTCCAACAGCCGATATGGACGAATCGAGCCGCGGGATCCTCTCCTTTAGTTTCTCGTACAACTGCATGAGTTCGCAAAAGCGGCACATGCTGGAGTGGTTGATCTTCTCAAAGCAAGCTTCTTTGAAGTTCGTCACCCACTGGTTTACTCCACACCTCGCGCACTCAGCCTTCAGTTTCTGCGGTCCAGTCATTGTAACTTATTTTTTTCTAACTCCGAATACACTATAAGATAAAGCGTTCTAGCAATGAAATCTATCGAAAACGTTCTGATAGGAAGGAGGGTGGTGTGAATTTTTCCAGCGCAAGCCGCATCCGCCTATCTGCAAGTGACGTTCATCCCATCCAGAAGACTACACCTCTCGTTGCTGCTGCATCGACCAAGGGTCTCCCAAGAGCCGGACAGTCCCAAACGTGTCGTAGCTACCAACTGACAAACACTCGCGACGCAGGCATCACGGGTTTCTCGCCAGGAGCGACAGCGAGATGCAGCTCCTTACTAAGTCTTACTAGTCACTCATAAGCGGCCAGGCTCTTAGAATCCAGTGTTCAAGGGATATCCCACCAGACCCAGCAGCTACGCCCGAGACTTTCCGCTGGCCTGGCAGCCAGCTGGGCAGTAAAGCTCTCACCTAAGAGCAGTACAGTCAAGCACCATCAACTGGTCTCGCCAAAGAACGGTCGCAAGGGGCTCGTCAGGCCATTACGCGTTAGGAATGGACTTAACGGTGCACTAGCCACACTCCATTCATCGCGCCCCTTTACCTGGGACCCCTCCATCCCAGTCTCTCACGACCCACGAGCGTTAAATGGTGTTATTTATAGAGGTTCCAAAGCCTCTCTTCCCACGCATGAGGTAGCAGTAGAGTCCTCGTAGTAAAAGTAGAGAAAAAGACTTAATACTAAAAGAAAATGCTTTTTTTTCAGTCAGGACAGAGTAGGGATGGGATGGGGTCCTAGTAATCCACGGGACAGGATTGTACAACAGACTTCATCCGCCCTCCCGAAAGAAAGAGAAACTAAAGGAACTGGTAGCCAATTTCTCTAGAATCCCACGACTGGGACCGGAGGGCTGTCACACCCCAAGTATAAAGTTTACAACACCCAGAAGAAATGTGCATAACCTTTATACCCCCTGCAGAGTTTATACCCCCTGAGAGAGAAGAGAGAGAGAGTTACAAGGAAAAGAAGTACCTCATAAGGCCTTGCGGCCCATACCGAGGAGGTACCAATGGAAAAGGGCGCCAGGGAAAATTTTCTACACACTCAAATAGTGTGCAAGATTTGGTCTAACCTTTTCTTAAAATGATCCACAGAGGAACTGTTCTCAACTTCTGAAGGTAAACTTCCATGTGTCACAGATCTTACACGTAAAGTAATTCCCACACACACTAGTCCTAAACCGTTTCAAATTCAACTTCCAACCATTGTTGTGAGTTGGGTTATCATTTAAACTAAACATGCTTCTAAAATCGACATTGTTGAACCCGCGTAAGAGCTTGAAAACCTCGATGAGTTTACCGCGCAGCCTCCGAGATTCCAGCGAAAACAAATTCAGGGCGCGTAAGCGTCGATTGTAGCCCATATGCCTAACGGAAGGGGTTAACTTTGTGGCCCTCGCCTACACTCGCTCCAGCCTCTCAATATCTTTCCTGAAGGTGGGCGACCAGAACTGCACAGCATACTCCAGGTGCGGCCGAACGAGGGAATTGTACAGAGAGAGCACAATCTCCTTGTTTCGAAATCGAAATTGCCTCCTCATATAACCCAACAACTTCTGGGCTTTCTTTTCCACCTCTACGCACTGTTTGGTAAACTTAAGATCGCTGCTAATTAACACACCCAAGTCCTTTTCCAAATCAGTCGCCTCGATATTACTCCCTAACATTGAGTAGTTCGACTTGGGATTGGCGTAGCCAATGTGCATGAATTTGCATTTATCCAAGTTAAACGGCATTTGCTATTTTTCGGACCACTCCTATCCTACCTAGGTCAGCACGCAGTTGCTCGATCGCCTCCGGCGTCCCAACATTGGCCCCAAGCTTGGTGTCATCAGCGAATTTGGCGATCCGACTGATGAGAGAGAGAGAGAGAGAGAGAGAGAGAGAGAGAGAGAGAGAGAGAGAGAGAGAGAGAGAGAGAGAGAGAGAGAGAGAGAGAGAGAGAGAGAGAGAGAGAGAGACTCTGTTAGTACCTTAACACTGTAATTAGTGAGAAACTATTAGTTCAGAATTTTAAGAGAAGTGTCCCTCCCTTGAAACTGTCAGATTTATCCTAATCACTTTTAATAATCCCCTTCACTTTTTGTTTTAAGCTATGACCTACGTCAGGGCGGAAACGCTCGTCACTGGAGTGACGACAACGTGTTTGGGGAACGGGTCACTTTTGATTCACGCCACCTTCCCCTTCGACTTCTCGTCGACCCGACGCAACCCAACGACGAAGGGTTGTACCGATGCCGAGTGGACTTCAAGAGGGGACCAAGCAAGATGGCTGTGGTCCGTCTGAACGTCATCGGTGAGTGTTATTACATTTACGAGCATGAACGTTGGTTAGGGAAACCTTTAAAGGATTACGAGTGGTCAAACTTTTATAATGACTCTTATATAATGGAAATTAAATATAATCTTTATTCTTAAGATTAAATGTATAAATCTCGTTACTTCGGCTATACACTCGAATGATACCAACATTGGCTGCTTGCTCATTCGAATATTTATGATATAATGTTCAGTAAAACCACCAAGATAACAAATGGGATGACATAAAGTTTAAAATCTAAATAACTCCTGATTCTAGAACATAAATAATATCTGAAAAACATTGCAACCTACGAGTCTGAACGTATGTCATATTACAACGTAAACTATGATGAGATAAGCCATTGAATGCAAACATACTTTCATAAAACCTTAGGCTTGATCCAGTCTGGACTTTTTGGCCATTCACTGCAAATAGTCTGAAAAGCTTTTCACTTATTCTGCACGTAGAGAAGCAAATCTAATGGATTTTTTCATTAAGAATTTTAAATGGAACTAAAAACGATGCTCATTTCATGTAAGAAATACTTATTTCTTTGGAATCTAGTGTGGAAACATTAGTGAAATTAATTTCTTTTAAATATGTAAACCTTTAGTCTAGACGAGTGGTTCTCAAACTGGGTACGGGAGGGAATCTTAGAGGGTACGCGAAGGGATCCTGAAAATATGACCCTTTTAATTTTATATATGATTAACAAACGGCCACGAATCACACGGTCGTAAAGAAAGTAAAAATCCTCTTTCTCTCTCGAAAATCCAGAAAATCCCGTGGAAGAATTCAAGGGGTACAGAAGAAGAAAAAGTTTGAGAACCGCTGGTCTAGACTATTTTGTGGGGCAATGACACGCGATCCAGAAATTATAAAAATAATATTGTGATAATCCAGAAGTTATAAAAAAAATAATATCTAATGATTGGGGTAATGGGGCTGGGTTAGAATTAATTTTGGGTAACCATACAAAACAGATTGAGAACCACTGGTCGACCATACTTACTAAGCCTACCGCTTCAGGCGGTAGGCTACCGATTTGAAGGCTATTCTGCCGCCTACATGCAAATAATATCAACCCTTTTATGCTCAGAATGCACTAGAGTGCATCATTTAAGGCTAGATTTAAAAAAAAATTCCTGGATGGGGGGGGGACAGGCTCCCGGACCCCCTGGCATTGATTACAAATCCCACCGCTTTAACTTTTCAAAATGTTGGCAAGTATGGTCTACTCTAGAGCAGTGGTATTCAAACTTTTTCATTGGCGTACCCCTTGAAACATTATAAATGAATCTCCTACCCTTTCTCTGTTTCAAAGTAATTAAATGTCCTGTACAAAACTTATACAAAAGTCACACCTCTTTTGTACGTAGACAATTATTATTCATGCATCTCTATATACAGGTTTACAGGGTTTATAGTCTGAATGAGATATTTTTCTAAATATATCTGTCTCCCATTTATTAATGATACCATACCAATAATAAAAAAAAGTGAAGTAGGCCTACTGAAATAATTTTTTGGATGCAAAACTTTGGTTGCTAATTAAATCGATTTTGAGATGTGGTGATACGTACCTTGAGGAAATAGCGTGCGTACCTCCAGGAAGGAGCGTGCGTACCTCCATTTGAATACCACTGGTCTATGTAACAGTTCTTCAAACGCGAGGTACTGCTTAATAATACCTAAATATGATATAATAGAAATTAAACTCAGTGAACCATAAAATAAAAACGAAGAAAAATTTAGAGTTTGTAGCTTGGAGACGAAAAAATAACGGTAATATGAATAAACTTGAGGGTGGTGGTATGTAAATTTTCTGTTTTGTTGTAGGTGGTGCAGAAGAAAATAAGTTTGTGAACCCCTTCAGGGCTGGACGATAAAGAAAACCGATAACTGGCTTAACCCTGTACGGCCAACAAAAGGTCGCAGTCTTTGGAGGAGCATTTTTTGTAAAATCAAAAATTGATGCCTTACACTAGGGTGGAGCGAAAAATACTTTTCTTCTAGTATGAAGTTCTAATAGTGATTAAAAGTTGCATTTAGTGGAAGAAAAGATGCCTGCCAAAATATGAGTTCATTTGTTTAAAATTTGAGCTGCCACCAGACGGCTAAAGTTAACACAATTTTTGTGTAAAAAGGAAAAAATGCTTCTATTTTAGGTTTGTCAAACTATATAAAAGTTTATCTTAGAATTATCTAATAGTTTGATTAAGATTCATAAATGATAGGAATTCGTTTTGTAAAAATGCCTTTTCATATGCTTAATATCTTCAGCTGCCACAGAGAGCTGAACTTAACACAATTTAGAGTAACTGAGTCATGTGAGACTACACTGAATGTTGTGGGGGAGGGTTTGGGGAGGGTTTGGGGGGTTTTGGTGTGAAGGAATTCTTTCTGTGAGTCATTAGAAACAGTGTGTTAACACTTGTTCTTCTTAGGTAGTAG
>JAJOZX010000462.1:1332500-1455983 GCA_023014485.1 Bathynomus jamesi | reverse complement strand
AGAAAGGGTAGAGGTGCAACTGGGGGCTAGGGTACAAAATCAGTGTGAAGAATTGCCAGCGACCCACGTGGAATGCACGTAACCGCGGCATAAAGTGGAGGGCGTAAAGAAGGGGCTGATAGAGAAGGGTGGGAAGGGGTTGATAGAGGAGGGTGGGAAGGGGCCAATAAAGAAAAAGGGTGGGAAGGGGCCAATGTTCCCTCTTTTTTTTAGTCCGTGTGCGCAAGAAATTTTCGTTGTGCATACATTTAGATTCATGATGAAAAATTTTGCAAACTTTTCTGAGCGCTATTATCTTCAAAATGAAATATATACAGGGTGTACATAAAGTCAGGATCTATTTTTGTGACGCACTTGGAAATTATATGGAATTCAATCATAAAATGATAAAGTGGTAACATTTATTAAATAATTAAGAGTAGGATTCGACGTGACGCCCATCAGTATCCCTGCACAGCTCAAATCGTTCCGCAGCATTTCTAAACACATTCTGGAGCATTTGCGGGGTTATGTTATCTGCAGCAGTTCGTATACGTGTACGTAAGTTTTCAAGACTCGTAATCTTCGTCTGATAGACGGGCGATTTGATAAAGCCCCATGCAAAGAAATCTAAAGGGGTTAAATCTGGTGATCTCGCTGGCCAAGGTCTGCTGCTTCCGCGTCCGATCCAGCGATTTGGAAAACGTCCATTTAGATAATCCTGAACAATTTTGGCATAGTGACAAGGAGCACCATCATGTTGATAGATGACGGTACTAACAATCCTATCCCCAATCAGCTGAGGTTCAAGGAATTGCTGCAACATGTCCAGATAAATAAGCCCCGTAATGTAGCTTCAGCAAAGAAAAAAGGACCATAAACCTTAGATTTTGTTAAACCCATCCAGACATTAACTTTAGGTGAGTCTCTTTCCCAATTTTGGACGAAATCATTCGGTCTTTCATCTGCCCAAATTCGACAGTTATGGCGATTTACTTTTCCACACGTATGGAAAGTGGCTTCATCACTAAAGAGAATGTTGTCCATTAAATTATCACTCCAGATTTGTTCTACGAGATCAGCACACACAGCACTTCGTCGAGGGAAATCTTCCTCATGTAAATCATGTAAAACCTGCAAATGATAGCTTTTCTTCTGCAAATTAACTTTCAGAATTTTGTGCACAGATGACGTCGGGAGGCCGAGTCTGTGTGATGCAGCACGAACGGACGTACGTGGCTCCTCATTGATAATTCCGCGTACTGCATTCATGGTAAGATCTGACATACACGGTCGTCCTGATCTTGCTTCATCATTTACAGATCCCGTTCGTTTAAATTTGTTCACCAATTTTCGTATTGTCTTGTCTATTGGCCCCGGCTTATGAAATCTCCTTCTAAACTTCTCTCTGATGTCATTGTATTTCTTTCCCTCGATTCGCCAAATTACTATTGCCACACGCTCTTCTGTATTCATTCTAAGGGCTTCTGAAAAGAAAAATAGAAAAAAATAATTATTTCACAAAAATAGATCCTGACTTTATGTACACCCTGTATAAATATTAACTACTTAATAAATATTATTTCCATAAGGTGATAGCTTGATCGGTGCTCTTCCAATATGTGCTCTACCGCGAAACTGTGATCTACCATATTCCAACTAATATTCCATATTCCAGGCTAACTAACGAAAATATCACGACTTAACCTAACCAATCATCAAGGGCGTATAGTTGACCTAACGATTGGTTAGGTTAAGTCATGATATTTTCGTTAGTTAGCCTTATAAGGCTAGTTTCACGGTAGAGCACGTATTGGAATATGGTAGATCACAGTTTCGCGGTAGAGCACATATTGGAAGAGCACCAACATTTTATCCATTCTAAAAATATGAATAAAATAAAAAATAGTAAAATAAAATTCAACAAACAAAGAAATAAAATAAAAATAACATTAATTGAAAATGACTATTTTAGTTATCATTTCTCAAAACAATTTTTAGCATTTAGAAATTTAAAATAGACTATCAAGATTAATACATGATTTTATCCATTCACAAAATAGGAATAAAATAAAAAATAATTTTATTTTTTATGAATTATGAGATAATTACTATTCGTTTTTATGCAAAAATAAGAAAGAGAAGGTTTATATTTAATGCGTTAATGTATAAAAGAAAAAAAATGCAAATACATAGAGTAAAAAAAATCTGTATTGCGTAATTGCGCGGACGTCGGTGAAGTCGGGCGGAAGGGGTTAATATCATACTTAAAAGAGCGACTATAGAGTATGTTGATGCAAATGGTCAGACCTTGTGTGACGGTATATTTTTTAAATTACTTCATTTACTGTCGTGACTCATGATACGCTTGAGCCTGTGCACATTTTATTTTGCTGTGTGAGCGGGTTTCACAATGCGTGTGCGCGCGCACACGCGCACACCTTAGAGGGAACATTGGAAGGGGCCTACTGATGGCCCAAAGAAACCGAAGGATGTAGCTACCGGTCAGGGTGGGTCGGATGGTGTAACTGCATTTATGGGGCTAATAGAGAAGGGTGGGAAGGGGTTGATAGAGAAGGGTGGGAAGGGGCCGATAAAGAAAAAGGGTGGGAAGGGGCCTACTGATGGCCCAAAGAAACTGAAGGATGTAGCTACTGGTCAGGGTGGGTCGGATGGTGTAACTGTATTTATGGGTGGCGATGGGTTTTGAAAGGTCTCAGGCAAGAAGGCTGCGAAGCCAAAGCCTGAGACCCCAGTTGCCCCTGTCAGGACCTCCAACCGCTTTAGTCTCCTGTGCTCGGAGGAGGAAGACACCATTTTGATTGGGGACTTGCAGATCAGGGGCCAGGAGAAGTACTTTGCTTCTGCAAACCGGGACGGGAGGAAGGTAAGGTGCTTACCTGGGCGGGGAATGGCGCACTTAAGGAAGGAGGTGGAGAAGGTGCGTGTGGCTAGTCGGAGGACTGCGATCGTTGTCCACGCTGGTAACAATGACCTGTTCCTCAAAGGCGGTAGGGTAGGTCTTACAGAAGGGATCATCACTGAGATTGTCTCTTGCGGATGATCTAAAACAGAAGACAGACAGGGGAATGTTAATTGGTATTTTACTGCGAATGAATGCCAGTGACCACGCACTCAGTAAGGTCATTGGCATCAATGAGAGGGTGCAAGAATTGTATGTCCTGCTGGGCATGAGGTTTATTGACCCATTCGATGCATTTTCGGGTAGGTGGGACCTTTACCAGAGGGATGGTGTCCACCTCAATAACAAGGGTAAAGGTGTGCTAGGCGTGCTGTTCGACCGGCACCTATACAGAATGATGAGGTCGAGTCTGGGGAGAGATGATGGGCCCCAACTGGAGAGAGATGATGATGAGCTGGTGGCGGACGTACCTTCAACTGAAGGGTGCGTCCAGGTACAGGTGGGTGATCCTCCTTCCACATTGGAGGGGGCTCAGGCTCCTGCGGAAGTTGCTCCCTCATTGGTGAGGGGCTCATCAACTCCCGACAGCCCTGGCTGTTCGGGAAATGGGTCGTGCTAGGGGGCAGTCAGAATAGGGAAGGCTCCCTCTGTGCAATGCTTTTTAATGCTAGGTCAATTAGGAACAAGTTTTGCGAGCTACGGGCACTCTTAGCATCAGAATACCAGGATATCATTGCTATCACCGAGTCCTGGATTCATACTGATTGTAGGGACTACGTTGGGGAGTTCGAAATTCCCAGGTATAGAATGTTTCGCAAAGACCACACCCATGGGGAGGGGGGTGGGGTACTAATATACATCAGGGACATGTTGAGTCTGGTTGACTGCCAGTTCCGGTTTGAATGGGAGCTGCTTGGCATCGATCTGAATGTGGGAGGGATGAACTATAGGTTAATCTTGGTGTACAGACCTCCGCATCTCCTCCTCGAGGAGGTTACAGCCCTGTACACTGAACTCCGTAGCCTGCTAGGGGATAGGGTGTGTGTAGTTTTAGGAGACTTCAACTGTCGCGGCATAAAGTGGGAAAACAGGACTGCTGATGCTGAAGGGAGGAGGCTAGTTGACTTTGCTGATGAGAACTTGATCACTCAGTGGGTCAATGAGCCTACACGAGGCAAAGCAAAAGCGTTCTAGACTTAGTATTCATGACCGAAGACAACCTCGTCACTGGCCTCACCATTGACGAATCGTTGGGCAGGAGTGATCATGGTCTGATTAGGTTTCGTGTGTGCGTCCCTCGGGTGAAGCATAGTAACTCAAGAGGCAGTAAGCTCGATCTCCGGTGGGTGGATTTTGTTAGCCTCCAGGATAGCGTAGGTGAGATGGGGTTAGAGGTCGGTGGCGATGTTGAGGGAGTGTGGAGTGCATTCTGGGATGAGTTTATGGTGCTGCAGTCTGCTGCCATACCTTCAAAACCGGTCACCCCTGCTTCAACGCAGCCTAAGTGGTTCAATCGTGACATCGCTTTGGCTATCCGAAATAGGAAAGTAGAGTATAGGAGGGTGAAGGCAATCGTTCCCATGAGAACACTGAAGCGTATGTCCACCTGTGGAGGGAAGTGAAGGCGAAGGTTAGGCTAGCGAAACGTAATGAAGAACTACGGGTGGCAAGCCTCTGCAAGGGGAACCCTAAGGAGTTCTTCAGTTATGTTAATAGTAGAAAGCCCATTAGAAGCATGATAGGTCTGTTAAAGGACCGAAGCGGCATTCTGTGGACCTCCGATGTGGACATCGCTAATGTGCTTAGTGAGTACTTTGCGGGAGTGTTCACCAGGGAGGACACCCGCGTCATCCCTGAGCCAGGCGTGAGGCATGAAGGTGCTGGCCTGGATAGTGTTCGATGTACTGCAACAGTCGTTGCCGATAGAATAGACAAACTGAGCGCATTTAAGGCTCCTGGGCCAGACCAGTTTCTCCCCAGAGTGCTGCGGGAGGTGCGTGACCAGGTAGCTCCCCACCTGGCTACAGTCTTCAACAAATCATTGGAGATGGGCCAGGTGCCTGGTGACTGGAGGGAAGCCAACGTGACCCCTATCTTTAAGAAAGGGGATCATGAAAGTCCAGGGAACTATCATCCCATTAGTCTCATTTTAGTTGTAGGTAAATTATTAGAGGGGATAATAGCAGATAGGATCGTTGACCATTTGGATTTCTACAAGCTGCTTGGGGATTCCCAACACGGGTTTAGACAGCATAGGTTGTGTCTCACCAACTTGCTTGAGTTATCTCTACTTTCAGAAAGCCTTTGATAAGTTACCTCACCACTGGCTAATGGCGAAAGTCCGCGCGCTGGGCATCAGTAGGGAAGTAGGTAGGTGGATTGAAAACTGGCTGAAGAATAGGTGGCTGAGGGTTGTAATTAAAGGGGTTAGTTCGGGTTGGGCCTCGGTCACTAGTGGGGTTCCTCAGGGTTCTGTTTTGGGGCCACTGTTGTTCATCATTTACATAAATTATATCGATGGTGGCATCGTCAGTTGGATCACCAAATTTGCTGATGACACCAAGCTTGGGGCCAATGTTGGGATGCCCGAAGCGATCGAGGAACTGCGTGTGAACCTAGGTAGGATAGGAGAGTGGTCCAAAAAATGGCAAATGCCATTTAACTTGGGTAAATGTAAAGTGATGCACATTGGCTATGCCAATCCCAAGTCGGACTACTCGATGTTGGGGAGTAATATTGAGGTGACTGATTTGGAAAAGGACGGGTGTGCTAATTAGCAGCGACCTTAAGTTTACGAAACAGTGCGTAGAGGTGGAAAAGAAAGCCCAGAAGCTGTTGGGTTATATCAGGAGGCAATTTCAGTTTCGGAACAAGGAGATTGTGCTCTCTCTGTACAATTCCCTGGATCAGCCGCACCTGGAGTATGCTGTGCAATTTTGGTCACCCACCCTCAGGAAAGATATTGAGAGGCTGAAGCGATTGCAGGTGAGGGCCACAAAGTTAATCCCTTCCATTAGGCATATGGGCTACAATTGACGCTTATGCGCCCTGAACTTGTTTTTGCTGGAAACTCAAAGGCTGCACGGTCAACTGATCGAGGTTTTCAAGCTCTTACACGGGTTCAACGATGTTGATTTTAGAAGCATGTTTAGTTTAGATGATAACCCAACTTGCAACAATGGTTGGAAGTTGGATTTGAAATGGCTTAGGACTAGTGTGTGTAGGAGGCACATTTCAGGTTTTGTACAATTGACCTCCCTAAATTCAAAAATGAAAACAAAATTTTTTTGTGACAAGTGCAACACCTCTTTTTTCACATGTGAAAATCGTGAAAATCGTGAAAATTGCTAGTTACCCATAACTTTTGGACACTTACTTTCTTAGGGTTTGAGCTATCATTTGACCCTTTACAATGTACTGCTTTTCAGGAAAAATAGAAAAATTTATTTTTGGAATAAACATATACACTGTAGGTAGGTAGGTAGGTAGGTTAGGCCTGTTCAAAAATCAACTTTTTCTTATTTTCATAGGTTTCTGTACATTTTCCCATGCTTTTTGACCTGAAAAAGCCGAAAATCACAACTATTTTGACCTAGGATGTTGGGAAGCATTGCCGCATGGAGCTTTAAATTTTCTGCCTTGAAATCAGCCAAAGCGCCAATTCCCGGGTCCCTTGAATTATGTTTTGCACTTTAACTTTTGATCTAAACAAGATAGAGCAACAAATTAGGTATCAAATGAAAGAGCATAAAATTAATAAATAATAATAATAATAATAATAATAATAATAATAAATAAATAATAATTATCTATCATTTTTCAGGAAACAACAGAAACTCAATCAGAATCTAGAAAACCATCTACAAGTTACAACTTCACAATGGCATTAAGCAAGGAGCTGAGGGAGCTCCGTGGGCGCACAGTTGATATCTCAGAACCTCCACGTACTGTCCACAGGCAGGTGTCAACTGGGCCATCTACCAGATCTCTCACTGAAACTTTCCTGGTTGGATACCCTTCAGCTTTTATCAGTGGTTCCCAGCTTCCCACCAACAGACAGGCGTTCCAGTATTTCCTTAATCTTCAGAATTTACCGGAAAATGCAGGGAGGCCCATGGTTCAAGACCTTGCATATGAAACAGTTGAATCTATCATCCCATTCTGGCAGATGGCTAGGATCAAGACAATGACCAAGTACAACGCAATGAAGCTCTTCATGAAACTACATGAGAAACATCATGCTCTGGTGAAAAGCAAAGGAAGAGCAAGTAACCCTGGAGGAAAAAGAGGAGCATTTGTGCTGGAATTAGACAGCCTGTTCGATATAGGAGCTCCAGATGCAATCCAGGAAATACAGAACAACAGACTGTTATCCAGAGAGAAGAAAGATGAGGATATCAGGTTCTACAAAGACCAAAAGACTGAGAGGAATTAGGTCATATGTCTGGTCATGACAAGATTTTTGAGACAAGATCCCTGCAGTAAGCAGCGAGGAATGAAAGACTACAGCATAGACAAGAACAAGGTAAAACTAATTACTTTGAACGTTACAAAAAGTTTTAAGTTTTACTCCATTGCGATATTTAGCATGTACTTAACAATTACTGTCTTAACATGTTGTACTATTTTACAGCTGCAGCAGAACAAGAGGCAGTTGTTCATGTGGATGACATTACCTGGGGTGACTCAACTGACAACGACGCTAACACAGAGGACATGGATTACCATCAGCCTCGTCCTGGATGTTCTCACCATCAAGACACTGTGACTAGTGTGACTTTGACGTTTCCAAGGAAGGTCATGGAATGTGATGTCATCTGCAATACAGCTGATCGTCTTGGTTTATCAGACAATCAAGTTACTGCCATGGTTTCTGCCACCTTGAAAACTGGAGGGGCTGATCTGGATAACTTCGTCATCTCAACCTCAACAACACGTTGCAACAGAATGCTGTCCAGGTATAATATCAGCCAGAGTCACATGTCCAAGTTTTGTGAAAACCCCCCACAGTACGCTGCCTTACACTGGGATGGAAAGTTGCTCAAAGATGTCTTGGGCAGTGAACCTGGAAGTACCTCAGAGACTTTAGCTGTGCTAGTGTCTGGTCCACCTTCATACACTGAAGGAAAGTTATTGGGAGTACTTGTCATCGACAATTCTTCTGGCACAGCTCAGGCTGAGGCTTCAATGGATTTACTGGAGACATGGGAACTTACGGATAATGTTACTGCCCTTGTTTTTGACACTACATCCAGTAACAGTGGAGTTCACAGAGGAGCTGCCAAACTGCTAGAGAAAATGCTGAACAAGTGTTTTATCTGGCCTGTCGACATCACATCCTGGAAATCCTAGTAGGAGCAGTTTGGGAGAAGCTGTTTGGGAAGGTGAAGGGGCCAGATAATCCCTGGTTTGAGCATCTGAAGGATGTTTGGATGGACTTGTCCAAGGAAAACCCAAAGATGCTGGCTATCAACAGCAAATGGCTGAAGGAAAAGAAGAAGAACAGTGAAGAAATACTCCAAGACATTCTAACAGCAGAAAGGCTTCCAAGAGCCGACTACAGGGAAATGGCTGAACTGACAGTCATTGTTCTTGGAGGAACACCTCCTCGAGGTATTCACTGGAGTCGACCAGGCGCCATTCATCAGGCCAGATGGATGGCCAGAAACCTGTACTCCATGAAAATGCTGATGTTTGCAGATCAACTTGAGTACGACGAAGACACTGTAGCAAAGCTGGAAAGACTCAACACCTTCCTTGCGCTGTTCTACACTCCTGTATGGATGATGTCAATGTCTGCTGCAGATGCTCCCGTGAATGATCTAAGTCTAATCCAGGACATGTTGAAGTACAAGAAAACTGACCCAGAGCTTGCTGATGCAGTACTTAATAAGATGGAAAACCACAAATGGTACCTGATGCAGGAAGTCGTGCCATTTGCCCTGTTCAGCAGTAGATTGAGTGACACATTGAAGCACGACATTGCTGCCCAGTTACATGCCACTGAGAAGCCAGACAGCTTCAGAACAGGAAAGCCTCTATTCCAGAGAGTCACAGCTAAGACCACCCTGGTTGATCTCATTGGCCCAGAATCACATTTCCTGCTGGACACACTGAACATTGGATCCGAGTGGCTTCTGGAACCTGTCACGTCTTGGCCACAGAATGAGGACTACAGAAAAGCGTTGGACTATGTTAAGAATCTGAAAGCGGTGAATGACATTGCTGAACATGGTGTCAAGATGATGAGCGACTTTGCAAATCGTCATAAGTTAACAACAGATGCCAAGCAAAGGGACTATCTCCTTCAAGCTGTGGAGTTCAACAGATGCTGCTTTGACAGCTTCAAGAAACAAACTCTCAACAACTGACTGTGTAAATGTCATTATGAAATTAATCATCATGTAATGCTTTCACTTCTTGATCGATTAGACTTGTAACAAAATGTTAATCTCAAATTTGTGTCATGAATAAGGCGCCTTGTCTGCCTTGAGTGTGAGAAAACGAATTTTGTGATATTTCTGAAATCTTTGTATGTACCAATGTGCCATTTCTTGTTCCAAGACTATCATAATTGTATAAGTTAGAAAGAGGATTAAAAACACTTTAATTTGGTGCCTATTTTGTTGCTCTATCTTGTTTAGATAAAAAGTTATAGTGCAAAACATGATTCAAGGGACCCCGGAACTGGTGCTTTTGGCCGATTTCAAGGCAGAAAAGTTAAAGCTCCATGTGGCAATGCTTCCCAACAACCTAGGTCAAAATGGTTGTGATTTTCGGCCTTTTCAGGTCAAAAAGCATGGGAAAAAGTACAGAAACCTATGAAAATAAGAAAAAGTTGATTTTTGAACAGGGCTATAGGTAGGTAGACTAAATAGTTTTATGTAGTAAATGATACATTAAAATCTTGTTTAGTTTTGAATGATGGCATAAAGTCACGGGATTTAAGTACTGCTCTAATGTAACCATCTCTTGAATCCTTTCCATACACTGCCCCAGACGCTTCAGTTACCATCCTAACACAGCGTTCTACACCTTGGGAGTGACATGGTATCCGGGCAACAAGGGGCTCTTCAGTGATCTTATCGAGTTGTTCGACAGAGAACTGCTTCGTGAGTGGTGGTTCCATTGTGCACTCCTCCACTGGTGGAAGTAAATCTTTCAAATTCTGAGCACTTTGTTTGATCTTTGGTGGCCGAAATTCTCTGACTTGCTGTTGAGCAGGTTTGGGAGCTTGTTGAATGGTCTTGATTACATCGATGGCCAATTTCCAGTTTGCTTGATCTGCATCTGCAAGCATTGCCAGTAGAACATTTTCAGGGTGAAGCCCAATATGCATTTCTTTGGATCACAGGCCATGTGACAGTTTTGCTAGCTGGTGGCAGTAATCGTAGCAGCTTGATTTGCTCCAGGAAATGTTTTGGGCCATCTGTGCACCTTGGATGGCACTTGATGCTAAACCACATGGGTCCATAGTGGCACACGACAAACTGTATGAGTGAATACAGTTCATCACTTGGCTGCGCCATTGCTACATATAGCCGACAAATTCTGCTGGCAGTTGTAACCCATCTTGCATGGGAGATTGGTCCAGGCTTCTCGTAGAAGATCTTCATTAATGACACCAGTCCTTATTGCTTTCATCATTCTGTAGAGGTAGGCTTGGTCACGACTCAGTTCAGTAAGGTCAACATCCGGGAGAGTGTGGCCATCAGCAATACATTGAATTCCTCTAGAGGAAAGTGGCAAACTTTCACATGTGGCCAAAGCTTTGCCAATTGGTCCTTTCCATTGAGTTGCAGATTCTGTTGGGCTGATGAGTTCCTTGCACAAGAATTTTTTAACTAAAGAATTCCGCACTCAGAAACACTTTTTATATTCACAATATAGATTATAGAATAGAAAGAAATAGAAACATAGAACATATGAAACAATGTTTACTGTACACAGTCATCACATACATAGTTGGAGTGACTTTCGCAAAGAGGCACATCACATTTTGTGCCTGACTTTCTCATCATCTTATCCATCTTCCTCAGGCACTTTCCACATCTCTTCCTACCTCCTGGATTAGGCCTTGGCTGGGGTGCTGCTTCTACCTCATCCATAAATGCCTCCATATATGCTCTAACATGCTTTGGCAAATATCTACCAGCTGACTCAAAACGTTTCTGGATTGCTGGTTTGCAGAGCTGTTCTGCTAAGTCTGCCAGAAATTTCCTTCACCTTTGATTCCCTCGATACACATCGGGGGTTTTCTCTATGAAACAGCAACTAGCATTGTAAGCTGCAACATCTACCATCCAGTAGAAGATAACTAATGGCCATCTGTTTGTTATGCGCTTACATGAGTAAGTTTTGATAAGTTGGTTTAATTGATCAACAGCTGCTTTTGTGGCATTGTAATCTAGAATTACATCAGGTTTGAAAGGTTCTTCCTGCTGTTTTTTTTGGTCGAAATGCATGGTGCTTAATAACAGAACTGCCTTTCTTACCTTTGGGACATAGCTGCATATCATAAGATGCTGATCCCTACTAAAGCCAAACTTTGATGAATAGAGCTGATCATCATTTGAGGCTTGAAATGATTTAGGTATTTGGCGCTTATTTTTCCTCATAGTTCCTAAGAGTGTTAAATTTTTATCAAGTAGTTCTATGGCAAGGTCAACATCAGTAAACAGGTTGTCAGTGGTAACATTTTTTCCTGACTTCACAATAGTTGAAGTAAGATCTCAAACAACTCTTTGGGCTTGGTGGCATTCTGGACCTTCAGGACCTTTTCCACTGTATATCTGGCCATTTAGAAGATACCCATTCTTAATGTTGGCCATACTCCAAACCTTTATGCCATACTTATCTGGTTTAGATGGCATGTATACTTTGAATGAGCATTTCCCTCAAAATGCGGGTAGAGATTCATCCACAGTTACATATGTGTTGGCTTTATAGTTTATTTGACATGCTTCAATAAACTTCTGCCAAACTTTGAATATAGGCACCAACTTGCCTTGTTCACCATTCCTTCGTTCTGCATGAGTGGTCATGTTATCAAATTTTATTGACCTTTTTATTTCTTTGAAATGGTCACGGCTCATAGAAGCACGATAAATTGGTGGACCGGTCTTAGTACCAAATAATTCATCAACTGGGCGGAAGCTATCTTTGTCCAGCCCAGATCTGAGATGAAGTCCTAGCCATGCCATCAGCTCAATAGAATCCAGCTGTTTCCATTTTTCACCATAGAGAGCACCACCTTTTTGATTTGTTGCATCGAGAACCAATTCAACAATTTCATCTGTGATAAAGAAGCTGAAAGTAGCAGATGCAGCATGCGTAGGTACACTTTCATGAACACCACCTTCTTCACAAACAATGTTTTGCCTCACATTTTGTCTAAGCCGGGAAGGCTCAGTGCACCACACACAGTTATCTTTCCCTAACACAATATTGTCATCATCATCATCATGATCGCTTGCATTGTCACTATCAAAACCATTAAAGTCACTGTCAGAAGATTGTTCAACATATTCATATTCACTAGCATCAGATAAGTCTACTTCTGATTCACTATCATCTGACAAATTTGGTTGGTCTACATCTACATCTCCCTTTCCCACCCTGCTAGGAGCATAAAACGTCGATATTGGAATTGACATTGCCATTAGAATGAAAATCTAAGAAAATTTATGAAAAAACCTGAAAAAAAATATTAAAATAAATTAGTCACATTGCAGGCGAGGTGGGGTAAGGCAGACCCCATTCAAGTTTGCTACCCTGTCACTTCAAAATGGTGTGACATTTTTCGCTTATATTTTGTGCGTATATACGATACCTACATACAATAAAAGTCATACCGGTAGATGACCAGGCTCTAAAAATAATATTTGAATGAATGGCAGATTTTTGAAATATGATTGGGGTCCAGTGGACCCAATCAGCCCATGAAGGGTTAAATGATAACTCGCAACAATGGTTGGAAGTTGGATTTCAAATGGTTTAGCACTAGTGTGTGTGTATGGGAATTACTTTACCTATAAGATCTGTGACATGTGAAACAGGCTACCTTCAGAAGTTGTGAACAGTTCCTCTGTGAATCAGTTCAAGAAAAGGTTAGACTGAATCTTGCACACTATTTGAGGATGTGTGTTACTGTCTTGTAGGGGTGGCTGTTAGAGAAGCTAACTGTGACAATGTGTAGGAATTTTTCCCTGGCACCCATTGCCATTGGTACCTCCTTGGTATGGGCTGCAAGGCCTTTTGAGGTACTTCTTGTCCTTGTAACACTCTCTCTCTCAAAAACTAAACACCCAGTTCCTTTAATCTTTCCCTTTAATCAAATCTTCTTAGGTTAGGGATAAGGCTTGGTTGCCCCTACACTGCACACTTTCAAGCATATCAATATCATATCTAAGGTGAGGGGACCAAGCTAGAATACAGTATTCTAAGTGAGGCCTAACATAAAAATTATATAATTTACTGATTATTTCCTTACTCTTGTAACTAAATTCACTATAATATATTTGTCATATTTCTAACCTCTAAGCATTATTTTTAGAAAATTTTAGATCACTACTAACTGGTATAATGGCAAGATCTTTTTCCTCTCTAACATCCTCTAACTAGTTTTCTTGCATCTCATAACTAAAGTTTTCATTATTTCTACCAAAATGGATGACTTTACATTTTTGAACATTGAATTCCATGTGCCATTGGTTTACCCAAACAACTAATTTATCAAGATCTTTGTGTAGTTTACAAAGAATTTTCTATGTTTGTAACTGGGGCAACTACTTTTGTATCATCTGCTCTTTTAGAGATTTTACTACCTACTCCTTTCTCCAAGTCATTTAGATATAAACTAAAGAATAATGGACCTAAAACTGATCCCTGTGGTACCCCACTTTTCACTTTCTGCCACCCAGATTCATGACCATTTAGAATTACTCTCTGTTCTGTCTTCTAACCATTTTTCTACTCAATTTATAGCTGACCTGAATATCCCATGAGCTTTTAATTTATATAGAAGCCTCCTATGTGGAACCTTGTCAAATGCCCTTCTGAAAAAATAAGTAACATCTACACCATTTCCATTATCTACCTGTTCAGTTACAAACTCTAAAACATCTAAGAGATTAGACAGACAAGATCTTCCTGATCTAATTCCATGGTGTGAACTTGAAATAAGATTAAAATTTTCCAAATGATCTTAAATATTATTCTTTATACAGTAAAACCTCTCCATATAAAAATTTATAAGTCAAATGGCTGTCATTGTAGAGGGGTTGTTTATTATAAAGAGGTTTTCCTTTGCTGATATTGTAGTGTATATTTTAATGACCTATTTAGACCCTCATTAGTTATTTGTACTTACTGAAAGGGGTTGCCACAATAAATTGATTGTGAATAAGCAAATCTGTGAAAAAAATCCCATGAACAGCAAGGGTGTACTGTTGAGCTGGTACCTCTACATAATTAAGAGACCAAGCAAACAAAATAGTTAATGCCTCAGATAAACTATCCTCCCCCTTTCTGAGAATCCTAGCATATACTTGTATATTATCAAGTTCAGCAGCTTTATTTCACTTCATTGTGTGAATCACTTGCCTATCACCACCCTTCCTTATATGAATCTTATCAAGAATGCCTGAGTTTACAGAATCTAGAGAATTAAAATCAAAGATTCAAATTTTTTCAGTAAAAACAGAGCTAAAATAACACTGGTATGCATATGAAATTTTGTCTGCTGTGAGGGTTTTTTCAACTCATATTATATAATTCGACCATGCTGAATTCGAAAATGACATTGGTTTTCCTCAATCAGGTCAGGTTTTTTCTCTATTGGCCATTTATTATAAGTCCAATTTTATCCCCAAATTTATTGATTTTTTAGCTTAAACACTGTAGATACGAGTAATATTATAAGAACACTCATGAAAAATGAAAACATTGTGTGAATAAATACTTTTATTCATACAATGAATATAGAAAAAAGTTTATTGAGGAAGGAATGAAGTTTTTTTGGCTTTCCGTCTGTGTTTTTCTTCGGGCACGTCTCGCTTCAAACACCAGCAATAGTCCGCCAGCATATTGATATCCCAGTTTCGCTGGTACCTCTCTTCCATTATTTTGATATCTTGGTGAAATCATTCACCCTGTTCCTCACTATAATCCCCGCAATTTTCAGGAAAATAGTCCAAGTGGGACCACAAAAAGTGCATTTTTATGGACATGCGTGACCCATGAGCTTTGAAAGCTTCCATCAAGTTTTCGACAACGGACTCGTATTCTGGACTTCTACGCTTGCCAAGAAAATCAGTGACAACTGATTTGAATGCCTGCCAGGCACTCTTCTCAGTTGGAGTCATTGCGTTTTCGAACTGAGTATCCTTGATCAAAGTTCGAATTTGAGGACCATCAAAAACCCCAGCATTTAGTTTAGCATCAGATATATGAGGAAATTTACTCTCGAGATATCGGAATGCTGAACCCTCCTTATTCATTGAGTTGATGAAATTTTTCATCAAGCCCAGCTTAATATGAAGTGGTGGGAGCAAAATTTTTGTTGGTGGTACAAGGGGCACTGAAACGACATTATGCAACCCAGGTTCAAAATTCTCTCTGGATGCCCATTCATGCTGTGCATAGTGCTTCTCATCCGCTCGGCTATCCCATTTGCAGAGGAAACATGGGTATTTCGTGTATCCCCCTTGCATTCCCAATACAAATGCCACAATCTGAAAAAAAATGAAAATATTTAAAGAATTTAGAGAATTTGTTCTATCAGATAAAAAAATCTATGCATTGGACTGTATCACTTCTGTGGGGAAGTTAAGTGTTCTTATACACTCTCAAATAACCTTTGGAAAAACAACATAGTCAATAGCAATAGTTTACTTATGATATTAGTATTACCTTCAAATCTCCACAGATCCTCCAGTTATGTTGGTCGTATACGAGAGCATCCAGTAAAATGTTCATGTTATTGTAGCTCTCAGTAAGTTGTACGGAATGTGCTACAGGGACTGATGCAACCCTATTCCCAATGTTGAGAAGTACTGCTTTCAAACTTCGTTTAGACGAGTATAAATAGCCTCCATTCTGATGCGTTATATGGCAGGCCCAAGGATTCGATTAGCCCCTCAACATTGCAGCAGTACACTAAGGAAGAGGTATTTTCGTGCACTGCAAAAAACTTGCGGAATTCTTCCTCTCGTTTCCTATACCAGGAGAATGTTGTTCCCGGAGCCAGCAAGTTGTCCTCTCGAAGTTGTGAGCCCAAGATCTCGGCAGCTAATTTGGAAAGTCCTAAATCCCTGGTAAGATCATTAAGTTTGGCCTGGTTGAGAGGCCTCGGCTCATTTGAAGCGGTATTTTGAGGTATATACGACTGGGACTGGTCATTGGCATTGGTCATTGATTCATCATCAGAATCATTGAAGTCCAGGGTTTGAGGTGGGTCGGGTATTGGAATTCCAGGACCATGGGGTACAGGTCTCATAGCAGAAGGAATGTCAGGGTATACAACAATGTGTTTATCTTCTTGTTAACTCCTGAAAATAGAAACATGGATATAAAACTTGCATATGAAATAGAAGAAGCATTCAGAGAGTGGCGGCTCGTGAGGGAAGGCTGCAGTCTGTAAGATATGAAATAGGTTGATGGAGTCTGTATATTTTCTTTTTTTCATTCATACTGTCCCTTCGGGGACAATATGAATGAAAAAGAAAGAAAATATACAATCATTGTATATGTAAATGTAACTTGTATAACAATATGTATGTGTAAATGTATTTTCTATAACAATATGTACGGTATATGTAAATGTATGATTACCATTATGGTGAATATTATGCTATATATGGTGAATATTACATTATGGTGAATATTATGTCAAGTTTCATACGAGGATTTCAAAATATTTAAGAAAAATAAATTTATAAGCCCACCTTGGAGGTTTGTCATGCAGAAATAGCAATCTGTCACGTGATCCTTTCCTTCTCTTCAAATCATGGGAATTCCAAAAGGCAAAGATTTCACTCTGCCTTTGCTCCATCTTCTCAAATTTTCAATGCACGTCTTGCAGCACATATGAGGGGCGAAATTTTTGTCCTGGTCCCCTAGCTTAATTCCAAAGTATGCTCTATATATTGTCTTCACAAATTTAGTGATTTGGGACTGGTTATTTGGCATGGTAACCGTCCCACATATGTAGCAGAATCTATTGGGATCATTTTTACACACACTATTCATTATGAAATATTTTATCTATATGCCTGAAAAGTAAAAAAAGATATTATACAAGTGAAACAAGTGATGATAGATGTTACTGTTCAATTCCGCTTTGACAAAATCACGAAAAATTCTATTTTACTTATTAGGCCATAGCCGGATAACCTGAGCTGATTGAGAAAAACGGATTGCAGATTCGAAATCAGCAGGAAAAACTCTATAAGAATCACTTACAAAACCCTTGACAGCAAAATCGATGCATACCAGTATAAGAATCACTTACAAAACCCTTGACAGCAAAATCGATGCATACCAGTGTAATCATTAAAAATACCACTGGGTTATGTTGTTAATTGGTTAGTTATTTTCACACATGATCAACTTTTGACTAATCAGAAAACTGGTGTGTCCCTGACTGAAACTTAATACTTATTATTAATTTATGTATGCCATTCTAATTGGTAATATTTTTCAAGATAAATAGATTGTTGTACCCAGTTCTAGAAAGTTTTAAAAGTGTGTAATAGGAAACAATCTCAAAATCTCTTAATTTATCATAGAGCTATAGACTAAATCTAACATGGTTATTTTATCATAGTAAAAAACTAGGTAGGTACATGAGTTAGAGCTAACCCACATCCAGCACCAAAGGCCTATGGGTATTTAAAAAATTACAAGTGAAAATTTTGTATTTTAATGTATCCCACTATTTCTTTTTGTAATTTGTCAGTTCAAGCTTGAATTAACAACCTATGCTTTTATTAGGCTATCACTTTGCTTTCTTGGACTTTGTGATCTGAATGACATATTCAGATCACAATGCAGATGATGAATTTTTATAGGTCTCCAGTTGCAGTAGTTGGTTCCACTAGTGGTGCTGTAGTTAAATGACTCCATAGAATATAATGTGGTTATAATTTAGGCTTTTTTCCATAGGAAAATTTTAAAATAAATAGTAATAGCCTAGGCTCTTAGTACTCTTTTCATAGATGTACTTGACTTGGGCAAAGTTTTTTATTTACAATTACAGATTGGCTACTCATAATTTGAGCATGAAGTAGAATTAATAATACTGTACTGACAGAACACAAAACATTAAGTAATAAATGAAATGTCACTTAAATGAGCTGATGATCATTAAACCCATAAACAAATTATTTAGGTTAGGCTCAAGCCCAGCTATGTTCATTTAATAAATATTATAGCTTAATGTGGATGTTTGTAAAATATTTAGTCTAACCCACAAATTACTTTATATTGATTCCTTTTATAATAAAAATTCACAATTTTTCATATTTTCCAGTATATAATTGACAAAAGTCATGAGACTCTTATTCATGGAGGATGTGGCAACTTACTTGGTCACCCACTATTTCGTAAACTGGCTGAAATTTATGCAGAGGAGGCAGCCAAAGCACCCAGACTAAAGGTAAAGATTTTCTCTTAGGTTAAAATAATTCAATAAAGTGACTCAACATAAGCTTAGTTGTTAGGAATTATTAGTGTGAATTGCAGACTCTGAAATTGCAGTGAGGCAATAGTTTTGTCCCAAGGTAGTTGTTAACTTAATCCAAGGGTGAGATTGAATAAATCCAGCATAATTAACTTTAATGGATATAATAATGAGTCCAGTAGTGATGATGATGATGATTAATAATGAAGAGTCTTTACTACTAATTACTACCACCACCAAAGTAATAACTCATGAGAGGTATAAACTAAATTTAAGTTCACCTTGCAGTATCATAAAATGTACTAATTGTACTGAATCCTGACCCTGTTCAAAATACAGGATTCTGTGATATGGTTGGCAATAAAAAATCCATCCAGAAAATAAAATATTTGCCTAAAAAATCAAAAAATACTTAGGAACTCAAGAAATTTATTTTTTATTTTTTACTGAATTTGTTACATAAACAGTTTCCTGGTTATATTGAGAGGTGGTTTTGTACTTAGTACATGAAATAAAGTAAAATACTAAGGTTTGTGGTTTTATTCAGTAGAAGAAACTCCAAAATTAATTACATTATAGAATGAACCAAAATTGTAGTTGTAATTATGTAATTACAAATAATTACAAAATTACCACTGGTATGAATTAACTATAGCCTTATCCCTGGAAAAGCATTCAAAGTTCAAAGAGGATATTTATTAAAAAAAAAAAAACTTTGAAAACTAAATGATAGTATCTTGAAAAGTAAATAAATTAATTCCTTATTTTATTTTGGGTTGGTAGAAATTGCATATGTACAATTTTCCACACTGATCTTATCAAAATGCCATGATGTTCATTTTGTTCTTGAGAGAAAGTATTGTAGAGCCAAGTTAATGTAAGTCTACCTTGCAATTAGCCTAGTATTCTACTATTACATATTTTTATGGCATTTGTCTCCTGCCAATAAATGTTACATTATCATTAGCTACTACATAGTCCAGTCCTCAAGGGCAATTCAGATACTTTTGCCTACATTTGTACCTTGGCAGTGACCTTTAATATCTTAGCAGTGGCCTTTAATATCTTAGCTTGTAGTTATAAAATTTTGGTAAAGTTTTTGATATTTAGTTTGAAAAGTACTGTAAGTCAGGAGTTAGAGCCCATGTTAGTTATATTTTTATATCATGTAGCTAAAGTAGGCCTAACAACCCAGCTCCTTAAGGCTGAGCTTTATTAGGATAAGATAAATGTAACTCTTAAAATCATACTCTTGTAACTAAATATGAACTTCATTAAATTTGTAGTACAGTATGTTGCATAGCCTAGTTGAAGTAAAAAAAGTCAGGTACTGTACTACATATGTCCCCTTCCCCACCATTTTTTCCAGAGCATTAGCCTCACACACAAACTTCTTGAAAAACTTGTGAAAAGAGACAACTTGAATTGCTTGGTTGTGAATCTTTATAGAGGGAATGAAGGTTATTCTCTGGTTGTTAGGTTGAGCTCTGGTGTTGAAACAGAGACTGTAAGGCTGCAGTATGAAGATGAGGAGTTTCTTTCATACATAGGTAGGCAAAGTGAATTTCTGACAATTAGTCTTGGAACATATAAATTAACTTAATGGTTTTAAAATTTTTAAAGCAGTTTTATTAGCTAAGAGGTATTGAACCAATATGTAAAGCCCAAGCCCTGAATTAAAAGTAGATAGGCTGTAATTTGTATGGCTTTTTTTAATAATTAGATGATAGTACAGTTGACTCTCTTCAAACTTAATTAAGTTGAAAGTCTGATTGGGTTTATTGCAAATCATATTAATATTTTGCATATTGTAATGATAATAGCTATAATAAAAGTACACTACCATATTTATACATTCAAGCACATTCATGCTTTAAATCTTTAAATGAAAACAAGTCAAAATTTCTTTAGAAATGACTGAATATAGTAATATATGAAGTATGGTGCAGACTATGGAATAACAAAAGTACAGTATAAAGCTTGCCTTCATTTCTGAGATTTCTTGTGGACTGACTACTGATGAATTGCTGTTCAGTTTGTGGTAATTGTATTTTTATATTTGATTTATAATGACATGGTTTAAGATGATTTAAGGCAGTGCACTGAGAGAAAGTGTTCTGCAATATTGCAAGGGAAATATCTTCATTTTACTGTCTCAAAGAAGTTGCAGCAATTAACATTAGCACTGAGGTGAAATGTTGCCTCTCTGAATGTTTATTGCTTAGTTTTTGTTAGAAATTCTCTGCAAAAGTCTAGCAAGCAACATAATCCTTTTTCATTAAGTCTTGGACAACTTGAATTTTGTAGGCATATTATGCAACATCACCTTCAAAATTTTATGCAGTATTGATACTGGAATGTTCACTATTGAATTATGAGTAAGCAATTTCTTTGTTTCTTTCAAATACATCATAAACAGTGCTGCAGTTTTTTAACTCTTGCTGCCAGAGCATTTCTTATTCATTGACCCTCTCTCTCTAAATTTTTTCATCAAGTTTCTAATTGAATTCTCACAAGATGGATCTTTCTTGTAATGAGGTTTGGATATATGACTTACTTTTGTAATCAATTGGAATTTTGGTCTTTTGTTTAGCCCACTTTACCTATACTACTGCACTGCCTCTGACAAATAGTCAGGCATAAAAAACAGATAGTTAAGTTTCATAAAGACTTTTACTATTTTCTTTCTCAAATGGGTAAAAAATTTATTTTAAAACTCCACAATGACTTTATAACAGCCTCATTTACAAGAAGATTTTTACACACAATACAGTAGGTAATCAATCCAAAAGGAACATGGTTTGTTGTATGAAATAGTAATGTTTTGCCTTTTTGTTCATCAACCAAATGTTGAATTGACCTGTCTTATCAGTTTGTTTTAAACTTTTAAGAAAAAGACCTTATATCGCAATGTTACCATTTTAATAATTGCATATTCCTAAAGCCTATGCTATTTATATATAGTCAGTATGCATTTTTTTTAAAAACTGAAGGTAGTTTTTCTTTCTTTTGCAAATATAGGGATTTCAGATTTTTTCAGCAAAGACACTCGAGGGAATAAAGTAAACCCTCATCAGGAACCTTCAGTTTACTTACATTGTTGGAACCATGGGGTCTATATGACCCCAGGCCTAAAATCTTACAAAATAATGCTATAAAAAGTTTACAATGAAACAATCACATGAATGAAACATTGTATTTGATATTTAAGAACTTTTAACAAATATCATCTCTCTCACTGTTTTGACCCCATCATTCCTGATGAGGGTTAAAGTGGTGCAAAGGTATCATTCTTTCTGTTTTGGTACTTATAAAACTTCTGTAATTTGTAGTCACCATGCAAATGTTTGGAAGTTGAAGATAAGTGGGGGTTTTAAAATTTTTTTAAGTACATTTGTTGCAAGCAGTGAATTATTTTATTGATTAAGTCTTAGTTTAGGAATCACATGGCTTATTGGTTATTCTGAAAATTTTACTATAATGCTGTATTCATAATGTATGTGTTTGGTTGGTGGATTTGTCTTGATAGCCCTCTAGTTAAATATTAACATAGAAGCTAAAAACTATACAGACCTCTCCTTTCAAACATGGAGGAAAAAGTTTGAGATGTTTGACTTTTGTACTGAAAGGCAGTAGAAGAGACTAGGTTTTAAAATTCTAACTATTGTGTTTACCTTTTGTTAATTATTATTATTATTATTATTATAGTAATCCCCTGATTTACGTAGTAGATGCGTTTCTGAACCTTCCATGTAAAATGAATTCTGTGTAAATTGGAGGAACTATAACATATAATTCAATGTGCTAAGCACAGGCCCCCCAACCCCAAGACCCCCCCTAAAATTAAATAAAATTAAATACAATAATTATTATCTGCCAAAAAAAAAAAATTAATTTAATAAATACATACATAAACTCATCTGTAAAAAAAAAAAAAAGTAAAAATTAGTAATAACACGTAATAAATAAATAAAAAATAACTCACCATTAGGGTCTTTTGGAGCTGGCTTCTTAACCACCAGTGCCTCAGCTCCATCATCTCATTTTTTTAGATTTTTAATTTTTTTTATTTATTTATAAAAATATTGAATATTTTTTGGACTGTGTTAATCCAAAACTGTGCAAATGGGGGATGCGTAAATCAGGGGGTTACTGTATAATTTTTTTTTTATTCAGGAAGGAGGGGGCCAAAGGCAAATGCCTGTAAAAGTGGCCCCTTCCAGAAGAAGAAGAGGGCCAAAATCAAGGTCTGGGGGTTTTTGAAATGCCTAGACACTGCATTTGAAAGATGGGAGGTCATAGACAGGAGGAAAGATGGATTGAGGAAGATTGTTCCAGAGTTCACCATTTGAGTAGATGAAAGATTGAAAATACCAATTAACCCTTGCATTAGATAGTTGGACAGAAAAGGATTGAGAAAGTGTAGAAAGTCTGGTACTGTGTGCTCTCCTTAAAGGAGGCGGCATGCAGTTAGAGAGTTCAGAAGAGCAATGTCCATTATGATAGCGATAGTAAAGAGAGAGTGAGGCAACATTGCATATTGAGAGAGATTGAAGACAATCAGTAAGAGGTGGGGAATTGATGAGATAAAAAGCCTTTGATTCCACCCAGTCAAGTATGGCTGTGTGGGTTGAACCACCCAACACATGAGAAGCATACTCCATACAGGGGTGAACAAGACCCCTGTACAAAGAGAGCAACTGAGTAGGGGTGAAGAAACCATGGAGGCAGTACAGCACACCTAATATCTTAGAAGCTGTTTTAGAAAGAGCGTATATGTGATCTTTCCAGGAAAGATCATGACAAAAGCAAATGCCAAGAGAAGAGGAAGGATTTAGTTGTGTGTTGTTGAAGGAAAGGGGATAGTTATGTGGAAGATTATGACAAGTAGACAGATGGAGGAACTGAGTTTTTGAGGCATTGAAAACCACAAGGTTTTCTCTGCCCCAATCAGAGATGGTAGAAAGATCAGAGGTCAGGTGTCCCATAGCCGTCCTATGTGAATCATGAAGAGACTGCTGTGAGGGATGCTTTGGGAAGTGGGTGGAGAAGTGGAGTGGGTAACAGGAGAGAACCCTGAGAAACACAACTGTTGATAGCTTTAGGAGAAGAACAGTGGCCATCTACGACTGCAGCTATAGATTGACCAGAAAGGAAATTAGAGATTAAGGCATAGATAGAAGGATAGAAACCAAAGGAGTGCAGTTTTGAAACTAAAAATTTGTGCCTGACTATATCAAAAGCTCTTGATATGTCTAGCGCAATAGCAAAAGTTTCATTGAAATTGCAAAATATGAATATGAATGTTTATACTTCCAATTCATGAATTATGATCCCTACTTATGCTGAGTACTTAGTGGCTGAATATGAAATGAGAAAGTGTTTGTAACATTGAAGGTTTGAGTTTGCTTATCAGCAAAGATTAGATAATATGCAATTAAATAATAGAGGATATGGGAGGTGTGCATATTAAGAAAGTAGTAGTTTTTGAAATTAGAAGCAAACCCATAGGATACAATGTCATAACTCAATCATAAAGCATTTTTCCTCTTCCTTGTGAAGATAATGAACAGTTACCTCCGATGCTTCTTGACTTGTTGGATGAAGCAAACATAGATATTTTTTATTCTGGATGCATCATAACAGAAATACGAGATTACAGAAGGTCTTTGGATGCATACTATGAATCAAAATACATTTTACTCAAACCAACAAATCAGGTTTTTTTTGTGTTGTTTTAAATTTGTTATTGTTCTTTCCATTAGCTACTTGATTTATGCATTTTAGTTGTCATTAATAACTGGATATTCACAGTCTTTAGTGGCTGATGTTGCTTCATTGACAAGAGACAAAGATTGGACACCTGCAGAGAAGCTTCAACTGGAAGCAGAAATTGTGAGAAGAACAGCACCACCCCTCAATCTTTCTCCCTCTCCCATTGTGGCACTCATCAACAACAAACTGCATCAACATAAATACAAGTTTTCTGGAGTCCCCTTGAGAAGAGCTGCAAGAAGGTTTAGTCAGGTAAAAAAGTAATAAGCCTTATTTTTGCAAATTGAGTGCTCATTCTGTAAACATTTTTTTTTTATGTAATCCTTTGTTCTGGTAAGCCCTTGTCAGTTTCTTCATATATAGTAAACAGACAGAATGTCGAGACAAAGTCACTCACTCAGTCTCGGGTTTTATACTGTAGTTCTCTCTTACTTAGTTCCAGCACAAATGAGCTAGTGAAAATGCCAATTCAACACCCAGCTTCCTCTGATTTTTATAAGTTTTGGTGTATAAGGTTATCTTGGGTGGTGAATTTGTCTAATCAATTTTCAGCTTCATGTGACAAATGGTTCATGAGATACAAGGGTCAGAAAATCCAGGTCAAGGCCAGGTCACGGGCACAGGCCTTTGAAGACAGTGGCAGGACTCATGTTTATTGTGTACCTATGAAACTATTTACTCAGCAAGATGGAAGCAATCCAAAACTGCAATGAAAAATGGCCTGTATTTGAATTTTCAAATTTTCAGGTTTCCCAAAACCGGCAGAAGAAATTTGAAGAAGCTGCACCACCTGTCTCTCTTAGACTTCAAGGATTCTTATCAGAAAGGAAAGACAAACGGCCATTGGCTAAAACTATTTCAAAACCGGTAAATGCCCTCATAATTTTTCCCTTAAACTGTAACTGAATACTGGTAAGGAAAGTAATATTTTTATGCATTGTGGATAGCTATTTGGCAAAAGGGGGTAACTCAGCCATTAGACTTTTTTCTGGGATTGCATTTGGACAAATAGAACAAAACTGAAAAATTTGCTCAAGTTTTCAGGTTCTGTTCATAAATAAATATAAAACCTGAATAATCCAAAGGATTTAAATGTTATAAAGAAGCTCGAATGTGGCTTATTTGATAAGAAATATAATTACATCTACAAAACCTCATTATTCTCCATTTCTTTGGTGTAATTTTTTTACACTATCATATTTTCATTGTCATCATTTGTTTGTATTGCTGTTTTATGAAGTGAACTGATACTGCGTATTTGAAAGTGGTTTAAGGTGCTTCACTTTGATGTTGAAGACTCTGTCAGTTTTAAAGTATAGATTGATAAATATATTTTCTCCATTGTAGCCTAGCTTACATTACATTTGGACAGTGTGAAGCCACTCAGGCCTATCAAGGTTATCCAAGTCAGATAAGCTAAGTAATCCAAAACTATATCAATTTCAAGTTAGACTGTTTACAAAACTAATGAAGCAATTTACATTACTCAAGTCTTAACTAAACAACATTATTTACACAATTTACAAACTCATTCATGAAAGCGTCTAATTGCTTGTTAAAACTATTTAAGGAGCTACTGTTTACTATATCTTATGGAAAGTCATTCCAAAAATCTACTACTATGACTAAAAAAGTACTTTTGTATATCCAGTGTGCAAGTCTGTTTTCTAATTTTCTTGTGCCCTTAAGTTAATCTGTCAGACAATAATAAAATTATTTGCATATAAATTATCTAACGTTTGCAAAGTAGAGAGGGCATCTTATATCTTAACATTCATTTCTGTATGCAAATATCTTTTCTCTGACATTACATTTTTACTTTGATATTATTTTGTAGGATCCAAACACCATTTTTAATCCAATAAAATTTTTCTTCACTAATACAGGGTGTACATAAAGTCAGGATCTATTTTTGTGAAGCACTTGGAAATTATATGGAATTCAATCATAAAATGATAGTGGTAACATTTATTAAATAATTAAGAGTAGGATAGACGACTAACAATCCTATCCCCGTCGTCTATCAACATGATGGTGCTCCTTGTCACTATGCCAAAATTGTTCAGGATTATCTAAATGGACGTTTTCCAAATCGCTGGATCGGACGCGGAAGCAACAGACCTTGGCCAGCGAGATCACCAGATTTAACCCCTTTAGATTTCTTTGCATGGGGCTTTATCAAATCGCACGTCTATCAGACGAAGATACGAGTCTTGAAAACTTACGTACACGTATACGAACTGCTGCAGATAACATAACCCCGCAAATGCTCCAGAATGTGTTTAGAAATGCTGCGGAACGATTTGAGCTGTGCAGGGATACTGATGAGCGTCACGTCGAATCCTACTCTTAATTATTTAATAAATGTTACCACTTTATCATTTTATGATTGAATTCCATATAATTTCCAAGTGCTTCACAAAAATAGATCCTGACTTTATGTACACCCTGTATATGGTTGTTACTGTTCTTTCTCATTTGTTTTTCCACATAGAACTTAAGTAACAAATTCAAACTATTTAACTATTATTACTACTATACAGTGTATACTCACTGTTTTCGCTAAATTTAATTCACATAAAGAATGGTATGGTAGTAAACTCTGTCCAGATTTAATCTTTGTCCTTTTGAAGCCTTCATTGAAGACTTTATTTTTAATTTATTAATACTTTGATGGAACCCAGGCCTTTTGTTTGTTTGTAAGGCTACGTCGTGGTCACGTCGCAACACTGCTTCCCGTTAGATCAGCGAGGCTAAGTGATGTTGGGTTTGTTCAGTAGTTGGAGAGGTGACCATTCTCCGTGTACAGATGATGCAACAGCAGCAAAACCGTGGTTCGGATCTCGCATAAAGCTGTAGGTCTCCCCCGTCGCGTAACTATTGTGTTTTGGAAGGAGGTTAAACAACCCCAGACATTATTGTGATTCTGTTGTAGTTAGTCTTAATAAGGGAAAATTTTCCCTTGTGAAAATATGCCAGTATTTACTGTGTGGGGAGGTTGTTAGTCAGTTAATATTGTCAGTTATAACAAAGTCTCAGTTATAGTTTTATCTCTGGGTTAATAATTCTGTGCACATAAAAATGTATCTGTCGACGTGTTTTGAATTAAAGCTTAAGAGCTTTGAGGAAATTATAGCACAGGGTTCTTGAATTAGTTTTTGAGGTCGCCGGATTAGAAACACATCGGTAGCAGGGGAGCCAGAAGTATTTTCTAACTTCAAAATACTACTGGTACTTAATTGTATTTAAAAATTTAAAGTTTAAAATTTAAAAAATCAGCATTAAGCACAAAAAGGTCAATTTAAAATTATATAAAAATTCAAAATTAAACAAAATATAACATTTTAATAATGGGCCAACCAGTTTTCTGGTGCGCTCTGTTTACACTGTTTTTTTTTTCGGTTTGTTGTGGTTCACTGTGGTGGGCACTGTGGTGGGCCACTTGGCTGCGCTTCGCCGTCCGCCAGTTCAAGGACCCTGTGTTAGGGTATTCAGTTTGTATAATATTTTGGGAAATATTATTTTTGAGCTGCAAACAAATTTGTTATTGATTTTACTTTTCTAGCCTCTTTTTAATATTTTACCCGTTGAAGTACGCACTTTTCCACTTTATCTACTATTGCTTAATAACTTAATTTGTGGACCATTTAGTTTGTGATATTAATGCTCCAGAATGTTTTTTTGAAAATTCCTGTAAATCTGTTGAAAAAGCGACACTGCCTACTTCGGTGACTGTTAGACTCTTACCAGAAAGGCAGGACGGGCGATCATTAACAAAGAATATTCAGAATTGTTAGTTAACATACAAAGATTTTAAGTTTATAGTTAAATGAATTTTTTCCAAACTTTTTAAATACTTATAGATGATTCCAATGGCGACGGAAGACACGAATCCCGCGAATGCCTTGGAGGGGAAAGGCAAGCAGGATATTGAGAAGTTTTACCAGAAAGTGACGGAGGAAGTTAAGAGAGTGGCACAGCCATTGGACAGAATTCAGGACACCATGGATAATTCGCTCGTCTTTGTTGAGGAGTACACGCTAGAAACTGAACGAGGGCAGGGCAGGATTTATCTGACTAAGTACGAATATGAAGTGGAATGTTTGATAAACATCTTCAGAAGATGAGTTTTTAGAGTATTGTATTTTTATTGAGGTGCCAACTGGCGTAACGTATTGTTTTATTCTATTTGTATTTTTTTTCTGTAATCCATTGAATTGAAATTTAATGAAATAATGTAATGATATTGATTTTGGAGTGTTTGTAAACTGCATTATAATGTTTCCTAATCAGTTCCAGTTCACTAACGGCAGTTGATGTTATGGCGTTTTGTAAGCCTATAAACCTTTCAAATGTTCCGTGCGATGACTCATTTAACGAAGGCCAAGCTTGTTGCCCCTCCTCTTAATTCGTTTTGTTTTGTTTTGGGAAAATTGAATAATAGATTATTCAATTTCAGAAGGTTCTTGACCTCCTCTCTTCTCATTTTTATTCTGTTTAGCATAATCGCAAAACAAATATGCACAAAATTCTACCCTTTTTGATGAACGAATTAAGGGGTTTAGGGAGCAATAAACTTTTAAATGTCTGCTGAAATTCTGCATATAATCATTCTGCAGATTGACGCTTTCTCAGCGAAGAACAGATGAAGTTTACTTTGGAGAACTTTACGTGGATAGAGACTACCAAGAAGGGAAACAAAATGGGTCCATTTGCAGGTAGGTTTTCAGGCAATTTTTTACCTACTTACAATGGGGTTGATTTAAATATGCAAAGTAAGAATTCGGTTATGAGACCACCATATTTGAATTCCGGTAGCTCAGTGGTTACGGTGGTGGACTGAGCAGTGAGGTTTTGGTTCGTTCCCGCCAGCAGGCTCCTGGATTGGGTTGACGGGTTGAGTTGGCCGCTTAACCCTGTTATTATTCGGGTTAAAGGTGACCCATTGGGTACAGCAGTTTTATCCTAAAATACTATTATTTCAGCAAACGATGGGACTTTTGGACCACCCTGTATTAGGGCTAAACATATGTATCAGGTCATCCCATAAGTAATGTCGTTTTTTAGAACGGAATTTGAAGGACAAAAAAAACTCAACTGAAACTTTAATCTAGTATATATTTTCCATCGGAATCAATGACACTCTGCCAACGTCCTACAAGCTTTTTAATGCCATGTTTATAAAATTCAGGCGGTTTTGAGGCAAAAAACGTACAAAGACTGGTGTGCAGGTCATCTAAAGAAGTATACTGTTTCTCGTCAAGATAGTTTTGCAGACTCCTGAAGAGATGATAATCTGAAGGCGCAAGGTTTGGAGAATATGGAGGATGTGGAAGTTTTTCCCACCCAAGCTCCTCAATTTTTGCAGAAGTGATCCGAGCGGTATGAGGACGTGCGTTGTCGTGGTGGAACACGATTCCTTTCCGATTAACCAAAAAAGGTCTTCTTTTAGTGCAGTGTTCAATCGATCCAGTTGTTGACAGTAGACTTGAGCGGTGATTGTTTGGTTGTGTGGTAAGGTTTCAAAGTGTATTACACAACCTTTATCCCACCAAACACTGAGCAACACCTTCCGAGGGTGAAGATTTGGTTTTGGCTGTGGTGTCGCTGGTTCTCCGGCACAAACCCACTGTCGACGGCGCTTAACATTCTGGTACAGTATCCACTTTTCATCACCAGTCACTAAACGGTGCAAAAACAGATCTTGGAGTTCACGGGAATGAAGAGCTGTGCTAATGTTTACCCGCACCCTCAGATTGTCGACCGACAATTCATGTGGCACCCATTTTCCTAACTTAGGCACTTTCCCGAGTTGTTGCAAATGTCGATGGATGGTGGACGGGGATGAATTGAGTTTCTGGGCCAATTCTTCGACAGTTGTTGAACAGTCTTCTTCAAGTGCGGCTAACAGCAGGTCATCATCAAACTCAGCAGGGCGTCCAGAGCGTGCTGCATTTGTCAAACAGCAGTCACCATTCCTAAACTTTTGAAACCATCTTTGACATTTCTTCACATGCAGAATATCGTTGCCATAAACGTCCTGAGTGTTTCGCGTTGCTTCAGTAGCGCTATTCCCTTTTTTGAACTCGCAAAGCATTATATGCCTGATATGCTCTTCTGATACCGCCATGTTTATGAGGGGTTCACATAAAGCAAAACACACGTCTTCACTGGTCAAGGTCTGTAAAGTATGTCGCGAAACACGATAGATCTCTTAGATATAACCTTCGGAAAATTTATGCTTAAACCGAGTAGGACTAGTTTAAACTTGATCTATCGTAAAAAGCGACATTATTTATGGGATGACCTGATATATATATAGGGTGCCCTTCGCTTTGTCTGGAGCTATAGGGCGCGTCCCTCTGTGGCCAATGGGGGAATGCATCTTCCTCCGATGCAAGGGCTTTCTCTGCCCTCGTGGACCATTGGACCCGTTTGGGGACCCGGCTGATCTCCTACCCTCCTACTTATATTTCCCTCTCCTCCTCTCCCCAACTCTTTCTAGTTTTGTTTCCTCCCTTCACGCATTTGGCTTTGTTTTGGACCTTGACTTGATTTTTTCCTTGGACCTTGGGTGAAGGAGGTGGTTGTCCTTCACCCTTGTCGCTCTTAAACCAAACCCAAGCCCTGTCCCTGCCATCTTTCACCGCGCGTTGGATGAGAGTGGCCGCCTCGTAGGCACGGGGACTGGGAATGGGTGTATCTCCCCTACGTGACATCTATTGGCGGTGGGACCGAGTGAGCACACGATTCGCCTTTCCCTCGTTGGAGTCGGTGGCTGGATGCGCGCGGGGGATGAAAATTCTCCTTGTTTGCTATGGCTTCTTCTTCTCGGTTAACGACTTCCGCTTCTAATACTGGGACTACTCCTTCTCTCAACACTCGGGTGGTGGGCAACCAGGCCCTCGAGTCCCCTACCACTGGAAGACCGCATCCAGATGGGGTTGACCCCCCTTTGGTAACTGATCACTTGCATCCTTCTTTACCGTTGCCGACCCCAGGCTGTACCCTGAATATCCCCTTGGATGTACACCCTCTGGAGCAGGGGTCTCGCCCCAGCCCGCCTCAGCTGCTTTCGGGAAAGTCAAGTTCCACCCAAGATTTACCTCCAAAACCCGGCTTCTTGCTTTCCCCTATGCCCCCCTCACCCGCCGTCGACCCGCCTCCCCACAGGGAGAGCCCCGCGGCGGAAGGGGAAGTCGGCATACACGACCATCCTATCGACAGTTGGATATCCCAGTCCACCTCGACTCTACTGCCTCCATATCCCTTCCAAGTATCCACAGATTCCTAGAGATCCGGCCTACGTCTGGATCCCTTCCGACCAACTCTGAACGGACGTTTCAGGCGATCCGAGCCCGCAGCAACTCCAGCCGTTATGATGTGCGACCGCAGAGGGATGGTTCCCTCCTCATAAAATCATGCTCAGCCACAGAGACGAAAGCCTTACTCTCCATCACTGAGGTCCTTGGATGCTCGGTGTCCGTTTCACCACACCCTCGCCTGAACCAGAGTCAGGGCATTATTTATGCCACACGCCTATTGTCAATTACAGTGAACGAGCTCTTGGAGGACCTCGCACCCCAGGGTGTCACCAAGATCCATCGCTTCACATCCCGACAGAGAGGTACCCCCTCCCCCACCCTGCGTCTACATCTAAACTTTAGTAACTTAGTCCTTCCCGACCGTATTGTATGGGGTATGGGAGACCGCACGTCATGCGAATTCTCTGTCCGCCCATACATCCCAGACCCGACCCGTTGTTTTAAATGCAACGAGTTTGGACATGTTAGCTCAGTTTGTCGGCAGCCGCACCAATTGTGTGTTCGTTGCGGACAAATCGCTCACCCAGACAAGTGCCCCAACACACCCAAATGCTCCAATTGTGAAGGTGCACACCCATCTTCATCCCGCGAATGCCTGTTCTTCAGGTTCGAGAAGGAGGTCCGAGGCCTGCAGGTAGCGGATTTCCTTAGCCTGCGAGAGGCACGATACAGGGTGCGGAGTCGGGAGGTGAGACCGGGCGTATCTTACGCCGCAGTCCTCGGCTCTGTCCTCTCGGCACGCCGCCCTGGCCTGCCGCTCACAACCCCCTCGACCAGTGCTCCCCATCCCTCCCAGGGGGAGTCCTCGCAGGAGTTGACGACCTCCTGTCCCCCCACTATTCCTTCTCTCCACGCATCTCACCTGCCACAGATTCCACAGGAGTCTGGGACCAGGACACCCAGGCCCCACCCACCTCGAACCCTGCCCTCCCTGCACACACCCGAACCTATCGCCCGGAGTAAGCCGACGAGGCGGAGACGTCGGAGTGAGTCGCCAGACCCTCCGGACTTTCAATTTGTCTCTCCCTCTTCCCCTAGTGCTAAGAAGACGGATCAGACCTTCACACCGCCCACTTCGTCTATGAGGACCAAACCATCCCACCGCAGAAGTCTCATCAATCTACCCCCACAGACTCTCCTTTGAGTTCCTCAATGATGGCTCTCCTACATTCTACCATGCCACCACCTGCACTCCATCCTGTATAGACCTGTCCTTCGTTTCGACTGATGCCCTCCAAGATTTCTCATGGCAAGTCCTCCAAGAGGATTATGGAAGTGACCATTTCCCAGTTCAACTCACGCTCATTGGCCCGACCAGACCGTTCGGCTACTGGAGAAATGGATTACTGCGAAAGCTAATTGGTCCCGTTTCCACGACGATACATATACAACCCGAACGACTGCCAACTTCCATCCTCCGACGAGTGTATCGCATACTTCGAATCAAACGTGGTAGCGGCTGCGTGCTCTAGCATCCCGCGATCCTCCACCTACCCTCGCGCCCCGACGGGTACCTTGGTGGACCCCAGAGTGCACGGAGGCCGTATGCGCCGAGAAGACGGCTACTCGACGGTTCTACCGTACGCGACTTCCATCCATCGCGCGGAGATGCAGCGGGCCAGGCCATCGCCCGTCGCACAGTGAAGACAGCGCGCCGAGCTTCTTGGCGTGCCTTTGTATTCGGCGTCACCACCACCACACCTTCGGTTACCATCTGGAAGAAGGTACGGGGCGTCGAGAGGCGACATGTCGCCTCCCGATCCCCGGTACTCCGGACTAACGACGAACTCCTATACGAGCCAAAATCAGTGGCAAACCATCTAGCTTCTACTTTCGCCGCCGTTTCTTCCTCTGCAGTTAGCTCCCTCATACCCCCCCCCCCCTAAAAGCTCCTCTTCACCGTCCATAGACAGCTCCTACACCCGACTGTTCACCATGCATGCATGAACTACAGGCGGCACTGGCCTCTCGACGATCCCCTTGTCCCGGCCCGGATGGTATCCCCTACAGCATGATCCAGCACATCCACCCTACCTTACAAAATTTCCTACTAGACCTATACAACCGCATATGGATAAAGGGCGCCTTTCCCTCTCGGTGGAGGGAAGCCTATGTAATCCCTATCCCCAAACCCGGCAAAGATTCCCTCGATCCCACAAACTACAGACCAATCGCCATAATGTGTTGTGCCTGCAAAATTTTCGAAAAAATGGTCGCGACGCGACTATCGTTCTTCCTCGAAAATAGTAATTCCTTCCCGGCTACCCAGTCCGGCTTCAGACAATTTCGATCCATCACTGATCCCCTCCTGCTTCTCAGCCGTGACATACAGAATGCATTCGACAGTGGACAGTTCGTCCTATCAATATTTTTTGACATCCAGAAGGCCTACGACACCACTCATCGGACAATAATCCTTAGTCAGCTCCAAAGTCTAGGGCTCGTCGGAGCCATGCCGACCTTCATCATGGCTTCCTATCCACCCGAACCTTTAAAGTTCGGGTGGGCTCAGTCCTCTCAGACACTTTCGTGCAGATGGACGGGGTCCCACAGGGAAGCATCCTCAGTGTTCTTTGCTTTTCCATCGTCATGAACACAGTCTCAAAATGCCTTCCACCCAACATCCGTTCTTCCATCTACGCGGATGACCTTGCGATCTACTTTGCAGGGCGGGAGCCGTCCGTAGTTCAACGGCAAATTCAGCTCGCCATCTACCGGGTGGAAAGGTGGGCGACGTCGGTGGGTTTCCGCCTCTCCACCCCGAAATCCAAGTGTATGCTCTTCAGCAGAAGAAGACCCGCAACCCTTCCTGTTCCTTCTATCACGCTATACGGCAATCCTCTTGAGGTGGTACCCTCCACGCGATTTTTGGGCGTGATTCTAGACCGACGGCTCAACTGGGTTCCTCATATCAAACAACTGAGGCAGTCCCTCCAGCGTCCCCTCGCTGTACTAGATCACCTCTCCCACACCACATGGGGCGCAGACCGACGCTCTCTCCGTCTTTACACTTCCATGGTCCAGTCGAAGCTGGACTATGGCAGTGTAGTATACGGTTCAGCGTCCAACACCTGCCTCCGTATCTTGGACCCAGTCCTTAATAGGGGCCTTCGCCTCGCCACTGGTGCTTTCCGCTCTTCCCCAGCCTCCAGCCTTCAAGTGGATTACAATTATCTCCCTCTCGCCCTCCGACGGGGTCTGCTCCTCATGAGGACATACCTCCGTGCACAGAGACTACACTCTTCGCTTCTATGCGCGGCGATTTCTGAACTCCCACCCCATGGACGGAGCTGGCACTTCACTAAAGAGGTCCGCTCTTTCCTTGACCTTTCTAACATGCCCGTCCCCTCAATTATCCCCATTTCATACAACATCTACCTGCCCTGGCTCCTCACCCCTATCAAGTTTTGCAGGGACCTGTGTGCCCTACCGAAGAATACCACGAGTGCTATGGTATACAGGTCACTCTTCCGCGAACATGCAACCCAACGTCCGGACACAGTCTCCATTTATACAGATGGTTCCTGTTCGGAGACTGGTGCGGCCGCCTCAGCGGCGATACTGGCCCAGCCACTTTCTCGAGGCGTCAGCCTGCCCCGCGAGACCTCCGCTTTCTCGGCAGAACTCTTCGCGATTAAGGAGGCCCTCGACATAGTGCGCACTCACTCTTCCAGCTCTTTCGTCATTTATTCAGATTCCCAAAGCGCACTTCTCTCCCTAGAGAGATTTAACCCTCCTCGTCCGCTCGTCTGTACCATCCAGCAAATCTTCCATTTTTTAGCAGCCTTCCGACACAAGACAATCGCCTTCTGCTGGGTCCCGGCACATGTCGGCATTTAGGGTAACGAGGAGGCGGACCGCACGGCAAAGTCGGCCTGCTTACTACCGGCCCCCTCCCGGCCCCCTCCCGGCCCCCTCCCGGCCCCTCCCTTTCACCGACTTCTTCCCGACTCTCCGCTCCCACTTCCGTTCCATCTGGCAACGGGAATGGGACCAGGCCACACAAAACAAACTTCACAAGATCAAACCGCAAGTAGGATACTGGGCCTCCTCCTTCCACCGGTCCCGGCATAAAGAAGTGATTATAGCCCGTCTCCGCATAGGACACACACGCATTACTCATGGTCACCTTATGGCTAAATCGCCAGCCCCGCTCTGCGCTACCTGCCATACTCCCATCACTGTCGTGCATCGCCCGGTCGAATGCCCAAACTTGTCCGCGCTTCGTTGTAGATGTTTCCCTCACTTGGCCGAAATTCCCATACCCGAGCGTCTACAATTCATGCTCGCTGAGGGCCCCCACTTTTCGGGGGAAGCGATTTCCCGTTTCCTCACTTATTCCCACCTGCTTCAACGGGTCTGAGACCAGGCCCCTCATACCCACTACCCAGTAACAACATTACATCCCCCCCACCCCCTTGTCTATCATCCCCAACTCAGTAACACCACTCACCCACTGCCTCGCTGAGATATGTACCACACTAGGTACGAATCGGCAATAAAATAAAGAAAGGAAAAAAAATATATAGGGTGTTATAAAATTTTCAGAAATTAGTACACATATTCAGAACGTCGAAGTGAACAAAAAAGTTCCTATGAACATAAATCCGCAGTCGCTTCGTTTTCGAGATAATTGCTTTTTTGTCGAGGACGATGTTATTCTCTGTACACCTATTATATGCTTTCTAGATATATCGGAGAACAATAGTTATTATTATTATTATTATTATTATTATCATTAGTGTTGTTATTTTTTTTCAAGTTATGAAGAGTTTTGCTTCTATCTTTTCTTGTATGTAAAATATAATGCGTCAGAAATGAAGTGACTCGTGCTTGTTATAATCGAGATAAAAATCTTATCATAATACTAAAGATGATGATAATAGTAGTAGTAATAATAATTTTATTATTCTCTGATATATCTAGAAAGCCATACAAGTTAGGTATACAGAAAATAGCATCGTCCTCGGCAAAAAAGCAATGTACAGTATCTCTGAAACGAAGTGATTGCGGATTTATGTTCATCGGAACTCTTTGTTCACTTTGATGTCCTGAATATGTATACCAATTTATGAAACATAATTTGATAACATCCTGTATATATAAAATCTTGTTTCCCAGTGGACTGGGATGAGAAGGCAGAAATAGCTCGAATACAAAAGACAGAAGGTAGTGAAGAAGAGAAAAGGTAGAAACTAAGTGCACACATCATCCGTTCAAAAAAAAAATATATATATATATAGTATATATAGTATATATATATATATATACTATATATATATAATATATATATATATACATTCACTGCAAAGAACACGCAGTATAAATAACGTAAAGAACGACGCTTGTATAGGAGATATTCCGCGCAAGACGAGAGAGAGAAAACGGAACAAATGAAAAATGAAGTAACCACCTGGGAATCGAACCCGGGATCTTCCGATTGCCGGTCAGACGCGATACCATTACACCATGGACTTCACTCTTCCAAATGCCGTAATTCTTCTACATACTCGCAGAAACCAATGCCCCAAGGGGGCACCTCCCGCATGCCGTAACATTATATACATTCAACTGCAAAGAACACGCAGTATAAATAACGTTCGCAGTATAAATAACGTCCGGGTTCGATTCCCAGGTGGTTACTTCATTTTTTCATTTGTTCCGTTTTCTCTCTCTCGTCTTGCGCGGAATATCTCCTATACAAGCGTCGTTCTTTACGTTATTTATACTGCGTGTTCTTTGTAGTTGAATGTATATAATGTTACGGCATGCGGGAGGTGCCCCCTTGGGCATTGGTTTCTGCGAGTATGTAGAAGAATTACGGCATTTGGAAGAGTGAAGTCCATGGTGTAATGGTATCGCGTCTGACCGGCAATCGGAAGATCCCGGGTTCGATTCCCAGGTGGTTACTTCATTTTTCATTTGTTCCGTTTTCTCTCTCTCGTCTTGCGCGGAATATCTCCTATACAAGCGTCGTTCTTTACGGTATTTATACTGCGTGTTCTTTGCAGTTGAATGTATATAATGTTACGGCATGCGGGAGGTGCCCCCTTGGGATATATATATATATATATATATTTTTTTTTTTTTTAAGTTCGGGAAGAACCGATTCGCCTCTATTTAAAAGGGCATATCTCAGCGGAAAAACAAAGAAAAAGTGAGAGGAAAGACAGAGGAAAAAGAAAGGGTGGAGGGGACAGTCGAAGTGGAAAAGACCAAGGATGAGAAAGACTGCAGGGTCGAGCCCCATCATCCTTGGGTGCTAGGGCCGGGAGGGCGCACGTGAAACCTCCAGGAACAAGCACGTACAAACGAGCACAAAGAGCACTCAAAAGCACGAGCTTAGAACCCCCTTGCGGGGATATATATATATATATATATATATATATATATATATATATATATATATATATATATATATAAAATATTGGTCCACCAGGTAATGTAAATTATTTAATAGGTTTAAGCTGGGAACTTTGTATCAAGTTCAGAGATACATCAAACAGTTCAAGGAGATACTGACGGAGGAAGGAAGAAAAACGGTTAAAATAACACACAAAGTAAGGAAGCATCAATTGAATGTTTGTAATTATTTTGTTAGTCGATGTTTAAGTGAAAAAGTAAAATCGGATCTTTGGATAGTTTCGTTTGGAAATTCATGAATTCATTTTTCAGTAACCAGGTTTTTATATGGTGAGAATAGCGTCAACTTATTCATGGTATAAGATGCATAATAATCCGGGGAAGGGCAGAAACTGGCACAGCGCTCAGACCGAATAATGCGACTGTGCGTTAGCTCCTCCCGTATTATTATTATTATTACCAGCATCATCTGGATTTAAACCCCCGACCTCAGTGTCCTCGCTTCACTTTTTCGTAAACGGTGTTACCCACTGAGCTACGAACGCTGGCTATAAGATGCATATATAAATAATCTCATCTATGTATTTAGTAGTTACTCGTATGTATGTTGGGTTAATAACTTATGATAGTATCTTCTTCGACTTAACGTTACTTTTTAATGGTTGACTTCCCCGCTAAACTTGTTTTAACTCTTTTTACTCTCATTCACTGACACGCATTCGTAGTTTTTTAAATAATTAACTTTTTGATATTACTCGATTAATGTTCTAGATAAACTCATTCATGACGTTCTTCTTAGTAGACTACAAAGAGTGAATTTCATTCTCCGCTCACTTTAATTATCTTTCAACATACTATATCATAAAACGTGCGATTAACGTTTCTACTTCATTCTCTGACTCAGTCTGTAGATCGAGTAATTGCAAATTTGTCTTTGTTTATAGCTGCAACCTAAACATACGTTTCATTCAGGTGGCAGGACAGCCGCCTCGCGTTGCACACACACCGGAACGCGTGATAAGAAAGACATTGCGGAGCAGCTGAAACAACACAGTTGCAATTACAACAGCAGCAGCAAGAACAGCAACAGCAACAGCAACAGCAGCAGCAGCAGCAGCAAACATCTCAGCAGCAAGTTCAACAGCAAATAAAACAGGTCAGACAGATCTATTATACTATTAGAATGTTCCTTTTGATTTGTAGGGAGGGGGGATTAAAAGGCTACCCGAAAAACTACTATTCAAAATTACTGGGTTAGCAACATTTGAGCATCTAAAGTGGAAATTAAAATTTTTTGGTGGATGGATAGTCTGCACAGATTTTATTCTACATAAACTATTGTTTTTATCAAGTCAGACGAAATATTACCCTTAAACTCAATCACTCGGTTCATTCTTTCTTTTTCAGGGGTTGATTACCAGTTTCAATCTTGGCTCGCAGCAAACAGTTACCCTCCCCATCAGTTCTGGAGCTTCCTCTGGGGGTGTGGTCACAGGGGGGGTGAATTTAACTCAAGCCACGCCCCAAAATGTTATTATAGTCTCAAATGTAAGCTAAATCCATTTCTTTTGTATGCTTAGTTCTAAATGGGATGACATGTTTGATGCATATTAATTGCCATATTAATACAAATAGTAAGTGCATTGTTTATTACATTACGAGATCACTTAATACAGTTATACATTCTTCAGTACATAGTCAATTCCTGATTTTAGGCGGATGGAACTCTGAAGAAGTCTGTGAATGTGGTAACAAAGCCAATCACAGTCACATCTGCAGCTTCTCTCTCGAGTCTTCTCTCTGCACAATCTTCTCCTCAACAGACTGGTATGCAGGAACTCTTATTTAGTTCAGACGGTCACTTTTAAACCTTTGAATCACTTCATGAAGGAACTCGTATTTTATTTTAAGGTGGAGAGATCTAGGGAAGGCTCTAATGACCGCAAATAAATACCTCTAGAGCTCATCCAAGGATGTTGGTAGTTTCCAACCCATCTCTTGAAAACATGCTACCCACAATCGATGATTGGTGGTAATGCCTCTGTATTGTTTTAAAGATTTTATTTGTAACATATTGATTCTTTAGTTTTCCATTAAACCTTTGATAGGGTTATGTGCTGCCTCAGTTTGTGTGGGTTAACGAAAATTCAAAAGGTATTTGACATTAAAAGAGTTAAAAAGTAAAAATATTAGTTAAATTAAAATTGCTTAGCAAGATTTATTAGGCCCGACGTAGGCCGACAATTGTTCAAGGGTATTTATTCAGGAAGCTCATTTCTCCACTGCATAGGGCTGAGTGTGCCCTAAGGATCACTTGAGTCAGAGCAGAAACAGAGTAAGTGGCCGGCTCAACCCCACCTAATGGTAGCGGCTGGGAGCGTACCAGAAAGTTAGCGCTCAGTGTCCGCCACCGAGAACACTAAGCTACTTGACGCTCGAAGGTATTTTTGATAGACTAATAAGATAACCTTTGTTTTAGTTGGTCAGCAGTTAGTGGTGGGACAGAGCTTGAATTTGACAAACTTACTGAACAGTCGACAAGTTGTAACCAATAGAGCAGGAACGGTCACCGCTATTTCGGGTACTGCTGTTACTGTATCAGGACCAGTGTCACAAGGTGCCAAAGTAGCAGTCAACGTTTCTTCAGGTATATTAAGATGTTCATTTTGTAACTGAATTATTAACTTTTTCAAGTGTTGGGCACACCCCATGTTGAATGGGAAGTTGGTTTCTGGTAAGCCATGGCACTCCCTCAAATTTACTGAATTTGATGCAATGCGATACCGCTGATTAAGCCTTATAACACTGGTATGCATCAATTTTGCTGTCAAGGGTTTTGTAAGTGATTCTTATAGAGTTTTTCCTGCTGATTTTGAATCTGCAATCCGTTTTTCTCAATCAGCTCAGGTTATCCGGCTATGGCCTCATAAGTAAAATAGAATTTTTCGTGATTTTGTCAAAGCGGAATTGGAACAGTAACATCTATCATCACTTGTTTCACTTGTATAATATCTTTTTTTACTTTTCAGGCATATAGATAAAATATTTCATAATGAATAGAGCGTGTAAAAATGATCCCAATAGATTCTGCTACATATGTGGGACGGTTACCATGCCAAATAACCAGTCCCAAATCACTAAATTTGTGAAGACAATGTATAGAGCATACTTTGGAATTAAGCTAGGGGACCAGGACAAAAATTTCGCCCCTCATATGTGCTGCAAGACGTGCATTGAAAATTTGAGAAGATGGAGCAAAGGCAGAGCGAAATCTTTGCCTTTTGGAATTCCCATGATTTGGAGAGAAGGAAAGGATCACGTGACAGATTGCTATTTCTGCATGACAAACCTCCAAGGTGGGCTTATAAATTTATTTTTCTTAAATATTTTGAAATCCTCGTATGAAACTTGACATAATATTCACCATATATAGCATAATATTCACCATAATGGTAATCATACATTTACATATTGTTATAGAAAATACATTTACACATACATATTGTTATACAAGTTACATTTACATATACAATGATTGTATATTTTCTTTCTTTTTCATTCATATTGTCCCCGAAGGGACAATATGAATGAAAAAGAAAGAAAATATACAGACTCCATCGACCTATTTCATATCTTACAGACCGCAGCCTTCCCTCACGAGCCGCCACTGTCTGAATGCTTCTTCTATTTCATATGCAAGTTTTATATCCATGTTTCTGTGTTTCTATTTTCAGGAGTTAACAAGAAGAATAAACACATTGTTGTATACCCTGACATTCCTTCTGCTATGAGACCTGTACCCCATGGTCCTGGAATTCCAATACCCGACCCACCTCAAACCCTGGAATTCGATGATTCTGATGATGAATCAATGACCAATGCCAATGACCAGTCCCAGTCGTATATACCTCAAAATACCGCTTCAAATGAACCGAGGCCTCTCAACCAGGTCAAACTTAATGATCTTACCAGGGATTTAGGACTTTCCAAATTAGCTGCCGAGATCTTGGGCTCACGACTTCGAGAGGACAACTTGCTGGCTCCGAGAACAACATTCTCCTGGTATAGGAAACGAGAGGAAGAATTCCGCAAGTTTTTTGCAGTGCACGAAAATACCTCTTCCTTAGTGTACTGCTGCAATGTTGAGGGGCTAATCGAATCCTTGGGCCTGCCATATAACGCATCAGAATGGAGGCTATTTATAGACTCGTCTAAACGAAGTTTGAAAACAGTACTTCTCAACATTGGGAATAGGGTTGCATCAGTCCCTGTAGCACATTCCGTACAACTTACTGAGAGCTACGATAACATGAAAATTTTACTGGATGCTCTCGTATACGACCAACATAACTGGAGAATCTGTGGAGATTTGAAGGTAATACTATCATAAGTAAACTATTGCTATTGACTATGTTGTTTTTCCAAAGGTTATTTGAGAGCGTATAAGAACACTTAACTTCCCCACAGAAGTGATACAGTCCAATGCATAGATTTTTTTATCTGATAGAACAAATTCTCTAAATTCTTTAAATATTTTCATTTTTTTTCAGATTGTGGCATTTGTATTGGGAATGCAAGGGGGATACACGAAATACCCATGTTTCCTCTGCAAATGGGATAGCCGAGCGGATGAGAAGCACTATGCACAGCGTGAATGGGCATCGAGAGAGAATTTTGAACCTGGGTCGCATAATGTCGTTTCAGTGCCCCTCGTACCACCAACAAAAATTTTGCTCCCACCACTTCATATTAAGCTGGGCTTGATGAAAAATTTCATCAAATCAATGAATAAGGAGGGTTCAGCATTCCGATATCTCGAGAGTAAATTTCCTCATATATCTGATGCTAAACTAAATGCTGGGGTTTTTGATGGTCCTCAAATTCGAACTTTGATCAAGGATACTCAGTTCGAAAACGCAATGACTCCAACTGAGAAGAATGCCTGGCAGGCATTCAAATCAGTTGTCACTGATTTTCTTGGCAAGCGTAGAAGTCCAGAATACGAATCCGTTGTCGAAAACTTGATGGAAGCTTTCAAAGCTCATGGGTCGCGCATGTCCATAAAAATGCACTTTTTGTGGTCCCACTTGGACTATTTTCCTGAAAATTGCGGGGATTATAGTGAGGAACAGGGTGAACGATTTCACCAAGATATCAAAATAATGGGAGAGAGGTACCAGGGAAACTGGGATATCAATATGCTGGCGGACTATTGCTGGTGTTTGAAGCGAGACGTGCCCGAAGAAAAACACAGACGGAAAGCCAAAAAACTTCATTCCTTCCTCAATAAACTTTTTTCCATATTCATTGTATGAATAAAAGTATTTATTCACACAATGTTTTCATTTTTCACGAGTGTTCTTATAATATTACTCGTATCTACAGTGTTTAAGCTAAAAAAATCAATAAATTTGGGGATAAAATTGGACTTATAATAAATGGCCAATAGAGAAAAAACCTGACCTGATTGAGGAAAACCAATGTCATTTTCGAATTCAGCATGGTCGAATTATATAATATGAGTTGAAAAAACCCTCACAGCAGACAAAAAAATTTCATATGCATACCAGTGTAATTCAGAGGTATTTATTGGAAGTGGAACTTCCATGCAACGATTACTAGGGAGACTGTTGTGAATGGTATTCTTTTTTTTCCAATTTCCGGTTAATTGTATTGTTAAATGCCTAGTTTATATGAAATGCCATGTTATCAAAATCCCTACTTGAGCATGACGCTGTAATTCCATGGTATACATTGAACAATCTAGTTACAACCAGTTACCCACACTGAATCTTATTAACGCTTGAAAGTAAAGTTTTTATATTTTGTTACTGTACCTGTATCGATCTTCTCAGGTGTTGCCTTCAAGATACTTATGTTACTTAAGTATGTTACTTATGTTGCCTTCAAGTTTTACCGATTTGTCATAGTAAGTAATACGATAGCTGTAAGCAGATGTCTGCGCCTTGTCATTTCCCATTTTTGCTTTGCTTTTATCGCTATTTCTGCTTGTAGTTACCGTGGAAATATTTTGAAAATTGAAGGCACACGTTTTAGCAGTCAACAAATTTGTTGCATACATTGGAACTTGTATCTTTTCAGCATATACATGTTCAGGAGTGAAGTACATTAAAGGGCAAAGGTACTATAATAATTATTGCATATTTGAAAAACTTTTCCAGTGTACAGTATAATAACTGCGCAAAGTTGTCTTTTGAAAATTTAAGATTTCTGGAGTTAAAGGAAATTTATTGCAAACAATATCTTTTCATTCTCTAGTTTAGGCCTTAGGGAATATGTTTATTGCTTATTCTGAAAGCTGTATTCAGTACTGTAATATGTGTTCGGTCAGTGAACCATTTTTGACGACGGCATTTTAGTTATTTTGTTAACCTTGGTTTTGCTTCTGCTCGAATTGTTCATTCTGACGAAGGTCAAGTTCGTCACTCCACCTTAGACCTACAGTTTAATGTGGAATCCGAACCACGCCCTACCAGCAGCCCAGCGTCTTAACCACTCGGCTACCCAGGGTACCCATTTATCTACCAACCAATTTCTTTATTGTGTGGAAGGATGAACAGCTGGTTTTTGCTGCGCACCGCCTGCTGTCACCGGGTCTCGATCCCGGGGCCGATGGATTCGTAGTCAGCGACGCTAACCACTACACCACCGAGGCGTTATGGTATGTTCTATAATTAGAATTGCCCAGCGTGTTTAATAATGTTTGTTTAGTTGTAGGAATGTAGTTGATTGATAGTGGCTCGAGTTGTGGAGTTGTCTCGTTTGCACCCCCATTGAAAATGAGACGTGTACACGGGGGATAAGTTTTATGTCTGGATAATATTTTAGTATCTTTTAACTTTTATATTTAGAAGGGAAATACGTTACTGAATGCGAGCAAGTCCGTATGAATTGCGCTCTTGATTTTACTTTGTATTTCACAGCTGCTGCTAAGTTATCTATGCCAACTTTGGCTGCCCAGTTGAGTAGACCAGCTCCAGCATACTCCCAAGCAGTCACCTCCGCCAAAACTCAGGTAGAAAATTTTAGTCTCTTCATTTTCATTTATTATTATTAAATCACATTTTTTTAATTTTGTACCCTATCATTTGTATCATCGCGAAACACCATATTTCATAACTACAAATTTTACTGTTAATAAATATGACAGATTTTATTCTTATTATTAGAATGAGCTGTCATTTCGGATTGTTTTTGAAAATGAACAAGAAAATAACTTTTGTACCTAGTAAACAGGTAATGAATGGATGTTATAAAAATTATTTAACATAAACAGTGTTCTGAAACTGCAAATAACCATAGTCCAACAGTGTTCCAGCCTGGTACACAAGAAGTTGAAGTTACTCTTGTTCTCATCACTATACAAGAGTGGGTTAGCCACGGTGGTATGCCATTTTTAACATTATAATAATAATAATGCTAAATTTTGCAGACGATTTGCCAGGTGGGCGGCGTTTCTGACGCCAGTGTACAGGCTCAGTCGAAACGGGAGAACGTATCAACAATGACCAACACCAACTCAAATCTCCAGGCACTATTAGCAGGTAACCCGAAAGAAAAGACGCGTTTATTTCTAAATTTGAATAAGGGAGGAGGGTGAGGATGAAAGAAAGAATTCTGATATGGGGGAGGGGAGGAATGGACATAATTGATATTTTATTTGGTTGTGGTAACCTAGTCATTCGACAAACGTGAACATAATTAAAATTAAGTGATTATCAGAAGAAATGTAATGTTGTTGGAAAGTTTCCACATTGATCTTTATAACTATAACTAGAATTTGGAAAGAACATTTGATGCTATAAATTCAGTAGGTAATTCATTACTACGTTTGAGGAAAAAATGTAAGATGGAATTAGTGAAATACAGTACGCAAAGTAAATAAGTTGATATATTAATAATTACTTCCTGGAAGGTTCCTCAACAGAGAACTCGACTACTTTAAGTCGAAACGCCACGTTAATGGAGAAACTGACTGCCCAATCTGTCATGTTAAACACTTCAAAGGTAATTGGTAAAGCGTTGTTTCTGCAGTGTCGTACGCCTTAAGTCTTCAAATAATATGCTTTGCGGATTGTTTGTATGGATCCAATTAGCAAGATTCATAGTTTGAGAATTTAACTTTGTGACTGCCTCTATTTTCCTGAGGTTTTCGAAGGTTGAGGCGAATTTTGTGTTAGGTTTTATGTTGTCAGTGGTGTCGCCATCGTCGTTGTAAACTTGCAGTAGTTTGGTATATTGAATATTTCGTGTACAAATTCTAGGTTTTACATTTTGTCAAAGATTATGCAGATTTGCCTTTTATTTAATATATTTTTTAGCATTAGATTTTTTATTTAGTATTTACGTATTTACTGTAATTTCCAGCATTCGCAGTCTAGAGAACAGAATATAAATTTAAAACATGACCTAGTTTTTACATTCAAGGCAGTTTTATTGGCATGAGAAGTTTTTATTTTGTTTATTACTTTTATTATTTATTTATTTTTATTTTTTTTAGTGTGTGTGTGTGTGTGTGTGTGTGTGTGTGTGTGTGTGTGTTTGTGTGTGTGTGTGTGTGTGTGTGTGTGTGTGTGTGTGTGTGTGGATTAGAAATTTTTAGTTTTGTTATCGACTCTCAGCTTAGTTTTCGAGTAATTTTAATTATGCATTTTATCTCTCAATCTAAGTATATTTTAATTTAAAAGCGAAATGAATGTGAAAACAGAAATTAAAATTTTAAAGCTTAAAGTTTCAAAGTTAAAATTGAAGGTCATCGTGAAAGCAGAAATTTGAAGTCAAAATAAAAACTCGGTTCTAGTCAGTGTTAAAGTTCAATACGATTCACTCATCTAAATGAATTTATAGTAAACTGTGAAGGAAAATAATTTTAATTGAAAAGATGCCATTCAATTAACTAATTGTAAAGCTTTTGTACTTTTACTTAGTGGGCAATATATATATATATATCTTGAGAAATTGAAAAATGAAGACGTACTTTTTAGTTGATTTGCTACGACGGTGAATATTTATCATTCTGAAGGTGCAAGTTTAGGGATCAGTGCTTTTATTGCGCATTCCGGAAATCTTATTACAATAAGGTAATTGTAACTCGTGTTCGGACGATGACCTCGTCTTGATGAACTTCGTTTCATTTTCTTACCAATGATGGTTGGATTTTGGTCATATTTTATAGATAGATTTTCTAAAAGTGTTTGCTTTTTTTTTTAATAGTAAGTTAACAGTTACATTTACTTCCTCATGGGTGTATTTACTTCAGTTGCAAGAGGATGCTGGAAACAAGGTAAGCAGTTCAATGGGAAACATCTCCGTTTCTTCTTCACACCTCAGTACTAGCGCTCCCACTTCAGCCTCTGCGTTGCTCAGGGCTGAAGGCACAGGCACCGGTCCTCCTAACATCAATCTGGCCAACATTACCAATCTCCCTGGTTAGTTTCAAGAACATTATCACTCTTGTGTTTGGGTTTAGTTTTTAGATGAATGTTTCTTTCGTTCTCTAATGTATATTTTGTGAAAGTTTTTATTAATTCGAAAAATATTTTCAAAATTAGAAACAAGTTGTACATCTACAGGGTGTTTCATAACATGTAGGACACACTTTCAGGATGGATTCAAGACCTGAAAACAATGAAAAAAGTTTATATAAACATATGCCCAAAATCGCTTTGTTTCCGAGTTACAGCCCTTTTTGTGTTCAGCAATTCTTTTCGCGAACTGTTTACAAACACCGCTTGCCGACAATGTTTGCGAGTGTGTACGAGACTTATTTCATGTATGGCCATGCCGATTGTAATGTTTCGTACACTCTGACATGTTTCAATATCGTTGAGCCATCAGTCAGTCAGAGGTGCATCGCGGTGTTTCACTGTTCGTATTCGTAACTTTTTATCGTGAATAAATGCAGTCCAGTGAAAAAAAACCTTAACAGTTTTTGTGCTATTCAGTGATAGTGTGCATTCGAAGTGAGAATGGAGGTTTATTCAAACAGAGAAATGGCAAATATGCATCTCATGTTTGGACTTGTCGAGTGTAATGCGGCCGCAGCAAGACGTCTGTATGCGGAAAGGTTTCCGAATCGCTGTCTGCCAGATAAGACCTTTCAGAGAATAGACGAGCGTCTTGGTGATACAGGATCATTCAACAAACGAGTTTCTGATGGTGGTACTGGTAGACCAATCAAAGCCAGAACTGTTGAGTTGGAGGAGCGGGTCCTGAATCGCGTGGAGAAACAGCAGCAGCAGCAGCAGGTGTAAGATACACAACTGTGTGGAGAATTTTACAAAAACAACAGCTTTACCCATATCACATTCAGAGAGTACAAGGCCTTACTGAAGCTGATTTCCCATCACGAGAGGCTTTTTGTACTTGGTTCCTTCAATAATGTTCGCGCGATCCTCTCTTTCTTTCCACCGTGTTGTTTTCTGATGAGGCTGCCTTCACAAGAAATGGCGTGATCAATTTTCACAACACTCATCACTGGGCCGAAGAGAATTCGCATGCCATCTATCCAGTCAAGGCACCAACAACAATTTAGTATCACTGTATGGGCAGGACTTATTGCCGACAACTTAATCGGTCCTTTTGTTTTGCCTGGAAGATTAACAGGAGAATCCTATTGCAATTTTTTAAGGAATGATTTAAGCGATTTACTTGATGAAGTTCCTCTTGGTGTCCGACGTCCTATGTGGTTTATGCATGACGGCATTCCGCCTCATTTTAGTCGAGTAGCCAGAGACTATTTGGATGACCATTTCTCTGATAAATGGATAGGCCGTGTAGGACCCATTGCGTGGCCTGCTCGCTACCCGGACCTGAATCCACTCGATTTTTACATGTGGGGTCATCTGAAATCCGTTTACGTGACACCCATTGACAACGTTGAAATGTTTCGCCAACGTGTAGAACAAGGATGCCAGAAATCCGAACAATACCTGGAATGTTTAAACGCGTCAAGCAGTCTATGACGAGGTGTGTTCAGACGTGTATTCAAGCCCAAGGCGATCAATTTGAGCATTTCTTTTAAAGGTAAGGCGGATACTTGCTGGAACACATAACGGGCTGTAACTCGGAAGCAAAGCGATGTTCAGGCATATGTTTATATACACTTTTTTCGTTGTTTTCAGATCCTGAATCCATCCTGAAAGTGCGTTCCACATATTATGAAACACCCTGTATAAGGCAAAAACTATAAGCCAGTGTCACTGACGTCTAATCTCGCCAAAAATATTTTAAAGAATATTTAGTGGAAAAATCTGTGACTTTTTTGGAACCTCAAAAGAAATTAAATGATAACCAACATGGATTCTAGACAGGAAGATCGTGCTACCACAACTAATGGAACACTATAACAACATCAGTGATGCACTCGAAAACGATGAAAACTATGTTGTGATACACACAGACTTTGCCAGGGCGTTCGACGAGTGTGACTAGGAAATTATAGCGCATAAACTGATATACAGGGTGCGGCAGAAATACCTCCCACATTTTGCGGCAGAAATACCTCCCACATTTTGCGGCAGAAATACCTCCCACATTTTGCGGCAGAAATACCTCCCACATTTTAAAGGTTGACAAAAAGACCAAGGTAACTGCTATTAAAAAATTTATTTCACTGTTGTTTAAACAAAGGGCTACAGTTTTTATTCATTTGGTTTTAAAAATGACATCCTCCAAATGGTGGCCTCTATTCGCCGTACACTGTTGTAGACGATTTCTAAAGTTTTCCATCACCCGAAGTCATTTCTGGCGGTATTTCTGCCACTTTTTGGCGAATAGCATCCTTTAATTCTTCAATGGTTGCTGGTCGATGTTTGTAGACCTCAGCTTTCAAGTAACCCCAGGGAAAATAATCGCAGGGGGCGAGATCGGGCGAGCGTGCAGGCCATCCAATGTCACCGCGTAAGGAAATCAAATGTCCTGGAAACATCTCTCTCAAAGCTTCCATTGATCTTCTCGCTGTGTGTGCGGTGGCTCCATCCTGTTGAAACCACACATCCGGACTCCCAAGGTCTCTGAGTTTTGGTTCCAGAAAGGTCCGCAGCATCTCCACATACCGGTCAGATGTTACTTTAACCGAGTGGTCTCCCTCCTCAAAAAAGTAGGGGCCCCATACACCAAATCTCGCAACTGCGCACCACACAGTCACTCGTTCGCAGTGTAGAGGTCTTTCATGAAGCTGTCTAGGGTTATTTTCCGCCCAGTAGCGAAAATTCTGCTTATTGACGCAGCCAGAGAGATGAAAGTGAGCTTCATCACTTGTGAGAAGAACAGCATTTGCAGGAACATTTTGAAGGATATCGTCACAGCATGCCATGCGATTTTCCCAGTCGCGTTCATGCAGTTCCTGAACAACCATTAATTTGTATGGATGGAACTTCAGATCGGTTTGTAAAATTCTTCTTCATTTCCGACGTAACATGAAATGAGCACGAAAAGCTCTCTGTGTTGCCAAAAATATTAACAGAATGATAAAGAAACCAAGATGATGTAGAATCCCTACAAACAGACATGAACAGAACTTGCAATTGGTGAAAAGGCAACAATATTAAATTTTAATACCGAGAAATTTCAACTATTAAGATACGGAAGAAGGGGAAACTGAAATCCATGGAATACTATACCTCAAATAGAGACAAAATTCAGAGAAACTTTAAAGCGAAATATGCGGAAATTATAAATAATGACTGATGATGCGAAACTTGAAACACAAAATAAGATAGCAGTATATGAAACAAAAAGAATAACTGGACAGATACTGAAAAGAACCTTTAAAAGAAGGGACAGCAATACGATTATTCCTCTGCTGAAAACACTGATCATACCCAAGTTTTAGAGTATTGCTCAGTCTTAACATCCCCTACAAACGAAAAAGACATTGGCCAACTAGAAGGGATTCGGAGAAGCTTCACAGCCAAGATGAATAGATGCAAAGAACTAATTTACTGGGAAAGATTACTTAAACTAAATTTATATTCGCTGGAATGAAGGAGAGAGAGAGGTACACCATCATTTACACTTGGAAAATAATGGAGGAACTGGTCCCTAATCTCATTTTGAACCTTACAACCACTTAAAAAAACAGCGGGAAGCAGGAAAGGAAGAATGTGTCGTGTTCCCAAGCTAAAGGCTAGTTAGGAAACATCCTCACACCTGAAGGAAAATAGTTTTGTTGTAAGAGGGCCGGACTGTTCAACCAGCTGCCCAAGGAACTTCGGAACACGGCTGGTGTGGTAATGGAAATCTTGAGAAAAAGAATAGACGCCTGGTTCAGAACAATACCAGTTCAGCTGGAATACCTGGCTATGTGAAGTTGAAAACATAAGAAACCAACTCGAAAGGAGGAGACAACAAGCCTGACCTCCGTGAAATGAAGTCATCGGACAGAACACCTGAAAGGTTGAAAGGAAAGATAATGTAGCCAAAGTTATTGCTTATCAGTTAGCTTTCCTTTCTGCTTCAGTTCAAAGTAACGGTAAAGTTCTGTGTTAAATTTTATTGTCAGTTTGGAAAATAATTTAATATTTGCATTGTTCTTCGTGGTTGATTTAAGGGTCATGAAGTTATGATTTTATTTTAGGAAGGATCAAAACTTTTTAGGTCCACCTGGTAAGGTTTTGTTAGATTCAGTTTTTTGGGAAATATATGCGTTGTTTCATGAACTTAATGCTTTTAGGCTAGAATTTAGTCTTGCATGAAATAGATATTTTCCTTGTCTTAGGTTTGAATGTCGGCCTTCAAAATCTTGCAACCAACCTACCTGGAATTCAGAATGTCCAAGTATCCATTCCAGGCTTTCCAGTCCCGATTTCTCTCTCCCTGAATGTTCCAGGAAGCGCCACAAGCAACTCATCTTCAGCTATCATTGTCACGTCTCCTTCTCCACTAAATGTGAGACTGTATTATTTAATAATAATAATAAATACTAATAATAATAATAATGCAGGCTCGCTTCGCTCGCGTTTCCAAAAGTTTTGCGCTGTTCTCATTCGCACTTCGCAGTTGATTAGAGAAATGCCAGGATCGACGAATATTTTCCTTCCGAACTAGAGTTTGACTCGCGTCAATCCCGAATTTTAAAATTGTTAGCAAAAGTGACAGCAATCCCGAAGCATTGCCGAAGGAGAGGTAACTGCAGGGACTGTTGGAGCAAACATTTGTATGAGGATGGAGGAGTTTTTTTTTAATTACTTTGCACGTCATTAGTAGAAAAGATAATCATTGCAGTCTACATATGGACTACACGATATTTCTAGGTTCTGTATCCCTACGAAGGAAGAGGGAAAGTGTTGAAAAGTGGCTTTTGCAAGTCTTGAGAAATATTTTTGTTCTACACAGTTGTTTTGCACTAATTTTAGATGGTCGCAAAATAATTTAGTATCTATGTGTAAATATATGTAAATAATTTACTGTGATATGTCGAATAATTCTGCAGGACAGGCTGTTCCTGAAGCAAGGGTAACTATGGGTTTATAGCTTATATAAAGGCTGTAGGCCTTTCTTAACATCATTTAATTGAAATATAAGGAAACAAAATCACTCTCAGGCTTTTAAGGATTGATGCAGTTTTTTGTATGGAAGACTAAAACATATAAGGAAAAATACTTTTCGGGTTCTCTTCAGGTTAATCACTTTCGCTTACAAAAAATAAACGAAAATCTATAGGAAAATATGGCTGTTTCCCCTTTGGTATTATGGTAATATTCAGAGCCGGATTTAGACGTGTGGAGGCCCCCCTACCTTAGGGGAAGACATAATTGAAGTCATCCATAAGATTCATAATATAATTAACATACATACACTTTCAAAACATCGTGCACTCTTGTGTCTGTCCATTCCACTCATTTCTGCAAAAAATGAAAGCCTCGGGTTACTCGGGTATTCCATTATAGTGAGAGTAGGCCTAAAAGAGTAATAAAAACAAAATAATAATCAGTACACAACAAATAGTAATTGGTAAAAGTTTATGTACTACAGTGGTATTGGATGCGCGTGTTTTTTTGTTGATCATCTATCGGGTTTTTCTAGTTTCGGGTTTTTTCTATTTTGATAATGGCTTGTCAATATGTGGAGGCCCCCAAGATGTGGAGGCCCGTGGGCAGCTGCCCACTTTGCCCACTCCTAAATCCGGCCCTGGTAATATTTGCGTATGAATATAACTTTTCAACCCACTGGAATAGTTCTCACAAACAAATCCTGGAAATTTATTCCATGAAATATACCTACAGGCATTTAAATTAGGAATTATGAGTCGATCTCGGTGCACTTAGATCAGACTAAGTACGCGCGAAGTGTGGGGAGTGTCGAGACGCGGTGGCTTCGCTCGTGTACTTAGAAATTACATTTAGTGATTCAGATTCTCGACTAGACTTAGCCACATCTCAAATTAGAATTAATGTCCAATTCTTTTTCTGAAAATGTAAAAATATTTGTTAATGTTTTTCTTGCAGGTTGTGGCTAAAACGTCAGGAACGACTTCTGTGAGTTCCTCTGCGGCCACCGTGATGATAGCGAGTCCTTCAGGGCTTCAGCAGAGACAGGTGGTCCAATTGCCTCTGAGTAAGTAATTGAACAAATATACTGTAATCGTAGATGCCTCTCGAAGGTTGAATTTATGAAGTAAGAAAATGGGCACCCTGGGTCTGTCGTATCTTTATAATTATTTTTGAGGTTTAACCTTGGTAAAGGTCATGTGATGGAGAAGGCCTGTACTGTGATCCGAACCACGAGTTGCTAGGTAGAAGAGGATGGTCACCCATCCAATTACTACCCTCCACCCGAGGAGGCCGCCTTGTGGCTGTGGAGTAGGGTGGAGGGGCTTGTGTACCTCGGAGCCGCCAGGCTGTACTGGCGGGGGGATTTGTATCCCGGCAGAGTTTTCTCATGCTGGAGAGGGCCTTCTCCGAGGGAGGCGGTCATCTGTATCTTTCAAACCCTGGTAAGGATCACACGCAGCCGAGTAACTATTGACCCATTTCCTTGACATGTGCTACCTGTAAGCACCTTGAGAAAATGGTATCGTTCTGTTTGACCTGGTTCCTTGAGAGAAATTGTTTTTACTCGGAGGAACAGTTTCGCTTCAGGCAAACCGCAGCACCGTCAACTGTTTGATCTAACTATAGTCTGCGATTCGGTCGGCTTCTCTTCGCCGTCAATTGGTTATCGCAGTGTTTTTTAATCGCGCAAAGCCTACGACACCACGTGGAGCCACGGCGTCATCTTAAGAGTTCCATCGGGTGGGGCTCCAAGGCCGGTTAACCCGTTTTCTGCAAAATTTTTGTCGGACCGCATGTTCCAGGTCCACGTACATAGTCGTTACCGTTATTCTGCTGCCAGGCAATAGCTTGAGGGTGTGCTGCAGGGTAGTGTACTCGACTGCACTTGTTTCACGGTTGCTGTTAACTCCTCCGGTGTCTTCCGCCAAGCGTCCGATCGTCCTTGCATGTCGATGACTGTTATTTATTGCCCCCACTGCCTGACTGACACTGGCTGAGCGTCAGTTGCACCGGCCGCTGTCGAAGGTCTCCAGCTGGGCAACCTTCCATCGTTTTAAGTGTTCATCTGGGAAGAGTTCCTGCCTGTTTCAGTCGCCGGCGTGGCCTGGAGGCTTCCCTTCCCTCCTGATCAATGGTCCCCCCCCTTTGTATCATCCCGGAAGTGAGGCCTACTCGTCGGTGTAGCCATCCACCTTGCGAAGACTGGATCTCATCCATCATTCAGCGATGCGTCTCTGTACGGTGCCTTTCGTACTTTCCGAGTCTGTGTAGCGAGAGTGGTCTTCACCCACTTGGAGTCCTTCGCCGTTCACAGATTTTGGGAACTTGGGCGCGGCTACGTACCATTCCTCGGTCGCTTACCATGCCTCTGGTTGCTCAGGCCCTTCCTGAGCGCCTAGTGAACCTTAGTCGAGAGTGCGCCCCACCCTATGGAGATCGATGCCACGCGACGTTCCGGGACCTGGCTACCCCTTGCTTTGAAGTAGGTATGTGCGAGATTCCCTGGACGTCCCCGTGGCGTTTCCCGACCGTCCAATACTGTTCATCGCTTCTGGCAGTTTCGAGGAAGGACTTCTTCCCTCTAAGTCCTGCGTCTTTTCAGGTAGCATCAAGCTCGGTACCATACGAACGAAGCTGTATTTTATACTGATGACTCCAAATCACAGGGCGCTGCGGGTGTTTGGGTCGTGTCCCACTGAGAGGTGGGGTATCGGAAGCTCGGTGCTCCTCTTCTTGCACCTCGAAGAGGGCTGTTTTCACTTTAGGCCATTCTTCCTGGAGGCATTCCTTAGTAACCAGAATTCTTCTCTGGCTCTCTCTGATGTTCTCTCGTCGGAAGACCGTCTGTGTTTGTTGGATGCCAGCTCATGTTGGTGTCCAGGGCAGTGAGGCGGCGGACCGAATCGTCAAGCGATCTGTGATGGAGCCCTTGACCGCGTCGTACCCGCTGCCCCACTTTTACATTGGTATGATCATTCATAACGCTTATTGGTCCCGTTGGTGCCAAACATGGGACGTGCAAGGTGTGAATAAGCTTTGCATCTTGTAGCCCTCCTCGTCACGCTGGTCGTCGTCAGCCCTGCCGGTTCGGCAGTGGGAGGTTGTCCTTTAGGCACGGGCCTTCAGGATAGGCCCCACTCGATTTGTGTATGAACACCACCTGAGTAGAGATCCCCTTCCGGTGTGCGATACTTGCTTTGTACCGCTGACGGTCGCTCATATCCTACTTGGAGTGTTACCGCTACGATGCGGCTCATCGTAGACACCTTTGCTTTATCTTTTTTATTGCGCACTTGGACATTTAGCCTGTTTGCTTGCGGACTCCCCCCCCCCCCCCCCCCCCCCCCTCCCCGTTCTGGATAGAACTATTTGTATGGTTTTTGGAGGATACTGGTTTCATGCAGTTGCTCCAATCATCTTCGTGCGTTCGCTGTGATATGACCCACTGGGTCGAAACAACAACAACAACAACAACAACAACAACAACAACAATAATAATAATAATAACCACCACCCTGACCCAAAATCGCTTAACTTCGCCGATCTAACCGGAAGCGGTGTTTCGACGTGTCAGTGAAGTACCGCTTTCATCATTCTAGTTATTGGATTGTTCTCGTTAATTTTGAGGAATTCGGATTTTCGAGTATTTTTCTTTTATACTTTGTGTAATTTGTCTTCGGAATAGTGGAAAACTTCGATTTTGTTCATTATAGCCATTTGATCGTAATGAACAACGCACATTTTCATCATCTTCCAGGTCAGTTGAGTGGATCACAGCTAGCCGCTCAATTAACAAAGTCTGGAGCTCAAGGTACGGCAGGAGCTTCGAGTATTCCGGTTTTGCAGGTATTAAATAAGGTCATTATTTTATCTTTTTTGTAAAATTTTCTTAGCTTTAACTGAACAAACTTCAACTTGGTTGTCGTTACAAGATAGATTAACAACTGTTATAATTACTGTTATAGTGATGTTAAAATAGTTTTACAGTTCCTCTTGTTTAAATGACATTGTATTCCGTCTTTATAAGGTTCAGGGCGTGGGCGGGTCTTTATTCACCCCTGTAAGAAGCACTCAAACCGGTGTTGCTGGTGTCACTTCTACACCTGCAGGATCTCTCGCTCAGCAGACGGTGCAGGTGGCTGTTCCTGCTTCTCAGGTTGGTGAAAAAGAACTAGGGGGAGAGTGAGAGAGAGAATGAAGAGTTTGATCTCATTATTATGCGAAAAATTCATATAAATTATTTGCAAATGAATTAAATTCTGATTTTATATATATAGGGGAAAGGGGGGCAAAATGAAAGGATGGGGCAAAATTAAAAGTGTTTATAAAATCCACTAAAATGGCAACTAACTGGCATCCTATTAATGGCAGTTGCGTCATTCTATCATAAATCAGTTCTGAATCGCTGAAGGCTACGTGTAGACACATTTTTGTTTTATGGCCAAAACCATTATTTTCAGTGATTTTTTAAAGTTTAAAAGGTAAGGAAGTTCCTAGTTTTGTAAGTGATTATTCTTAGCGTAAGCAATAGTTCTTTTTAATTATAAATATCCTAAGACTAAACTTACTTTATATGTAACTTATACTTTGATCGGTAGAATGTTAAATATGTTGATGCATGTAAACAATAAAAACTGGCGGATGGGGTAAAATGGAAAATCTGTCATGGGGTAAAATGAAATATTTTCCATATGATATTAAGCCTATACCTAGCGCAAAACGAAGCTCCAGTACCACTCAGCGGACTCAAAGAAAGCGTGGAAAAACAGCTATATTAACAGCTAGCCCGTACTTCCATGAACTTAAACAAATTTGGATCACCTGACGATTCGTCACCCAGCCTTTTTTAGTTAGCTTTATAAGGCTAACTAATGAAAATATCACGACCTAACCTAACAAATCGTCAAGGGCGTACGGATGACCTAAAGATTGGTTAGGTTAGGTCGTGATATTTTCGTTAGTTAGCCTCATAAAGCTAACTAAAAAAGGCTGGGGTGACGGATCTTCAGGTGATCCACAAATTTAAGTCGGTGTCGGTCACGTAAAACAAGTTGGAAAAAGTTAAAACAAAAAGGAATCTTTTCAAAAAAGAAAGATCATGATGCGAATACTTCCGAAGATTCAAGTGATACAGAGATTATATATGATGATGAAAGTGACACTTTAAGTGAGCCATCAGATTCTGAAGATGAAAATAAAGAACTAGGCCTCTCAATTGACAAAATTAATATCGGAAAGGTAAAACATGATTATTTAATGGTTGAACAAGATGATGAGACGAAAAAAGAAAGTTAAATGGGAAAAGTTGTAAGAATAGTAATGACCAGGAGAAGGGCATCACTGAAGTGATGCTTCTGACACATTCACATTTCCAGAAGTAGAGGATATTGGTGTTATTTTTCTGATAATATAGTTGGAAAGCTAGTAAATTTTCAAGCATTATGGTGTGGTGAAATAAAATTCAGTTAATGGTTAAAAAAAAAAAAAAAAAAAAAAAAAATCAATCCCATTTTGCCCCACAATATACCGTGTGAATTTTCACTTTGCCCCACCATTGGGGCAAAATTAAAAAAAAAAAAAAGATTGTTTCACCAAAAACTTTTATATTAAAAAATAAAAAGATGTTTTACTTTCCTGTTTTCAAAGAAATAGGCTACAACCTAATAAATGTTGGTAAAATCCTATCAGGTTGTAACATAAATTCTGCTCGATTAGAAAACGAATGATAGATAATAGAATAATCTCAAGATAATGTGAAATAGTTATAGAAATGTTGCAAAATACACGCGGCGACAGGTTCGCACATGCTCTATCACGATACAAAATGACTTAGGCTAGTGTAGGATTAGGCTAATGAATATTTTCTCTAGTGTTTTTCATACAGTTACAACGCTGTTACAGTAATTGAAAAAACGGAGCCCACGAAAGAGCATATTCGACATGTGATGCTATATGAATTCCATAAAGGATCTAACGCTAGTGAATCCGCAAGAAACATTCAAAGAGGTTATGGAAATAATGATGTGAGCGAATGGATGTTATAATGTTTCAGACCAACAAAGACCCTAGGATCCACTCATGGCTGGTCTACCTAACTGTGTTCGTAATTGTGTATGTCCTCCGTGGTGGCGGAGGGGACCTACAATTTTACGTGGGTTCCGAACCACAAGAACATAAGAAATTTATGTAACAACTTCCTGTACACTGTGTACATTGGCAACGACCAATTTAGCAAAACTAATTAATTATCAATTTAAAACTAAAGATAGAATCTCTGGATCCAGAGGATCACGTCATAATAGACTACTATCCACAAATATGTTACACTCTATATCTATTTATAACCGACATGCAAATATATCAGATCCAGAGAATCCAGTCAATTTCATTACGGTATCCATCAATACTAGTACCTTGTCACGAAAAATAAGTCACGGTCCATATCGATTGTGGACCAGGTCAAAATTTACAACCATATACATTACAATATATACACTTAGGAGGAAAAGTGTAGGTGTGGCTGTAAAGACTGTAGTAATGTAGAAATGTGTGCACCCATCTTGGGTCTCCCATTTAAAGGTGTTTGTGGGGCAAGTGAAGATCATGAGTTTTTCAATACCTCACAGTACTATGGGGGCACCGCTCAGCAGAGGAATCTCTTTAAATGGGGTGTGTAAGGACAGAGAGTATCCCCTAACCCAAGACGCTGCCTCCCTATATCCCACAACACTTGTGTTGAGCTGTGGGATCTATCCCCACAAGCCTTAATTTTACTACCTTAAACTATACCAAATCTATCAACATATGCGTCTAATCAATTTTTAAACATGTTTATAGACATGCTACTAATTACTTCTACCAGCAAACTATTCCAGCTATTTACTATTCTATGCGTAAAAAAGTTTTTGGCAACTGCTGTCTCAAACCTTCTACTTGTCAACTTATACCCGTTATTTCTAGTCCTATTATATTGAGAAATTTCGAGAAAGCTATCTCTATCTACGTTATCGAACCCATTCATAATTTTGAAAACCTGGATTAGATCACCCCTTAACCTTCTAGTCTCGAGTGTTGTCAATTTTAACTCCTTAAGCCTATCCTCGTACGACTTTGACCTAAGCGACGGAATCATCTTAGTTGCTCGTCTTTGAACTCTTTCGATTTTGTCTATATCTTTGCGCATATCCGGATTCCAAAATTGGACCACGTACTCCAAATGGGGTCTAACTAATGATTTATAAAGTGGAACTATAATATCGCGCGATTTGTACTCAAAATTTCGAGCTATGAAACCTAACACTTTGTTCGCCTTATTGACCGCTGCTGTACTTTGTTTCGCTCCTTTTAAACCACTAGTGACTATAACTCCTAAATCTTTTTCCTGCTCTACGCTTGTTAAATCTTTCCCTGACATACTATACGCAAAATTACCGTTACGCGAACCTATATGCAAAATTTTGCACTTATCCACGTTAAATCTCATTTGCCATGTGACTGACCAATCAACGATTTTATTCAGATCTTCCTGAATTTTACCTCTATCTTCGTCATTAATCGCCCTACCACCCAGCTTCTGTCATCCGCAAACTTTGAAACTGTACCGACTAGGCCGACATCTAAATCGTTAATATATACTACTCAAAAGAAGTTAAGGGTCAAAGGAAATTTTTTGAACATTTTTGTAAGTATGTCTTTTTAAGCCAGATAGGGTTAGAATATACCCCTTTGGGTTGTCATTTGGACTATAGACATCACGTTATTATGGGACATGCAATCATTGCACTTATCTTTAGAAACTTTTTAAGTTAACCCAGATTTCCTTTTCATAGATTTGAAGCACGAACTTAGTCAGACTAAACTGACAAACTGCCTCGAAACACCCATTGTGACACCTCATGCACCATTTGCACGTGTTTTGCATGAGTGTCATTCTATGCATGCCAATTTTAGCAATGAAAGGGCTGAGCATTTTCCATTCATCATCACTTGAAATTTGAAGATGGTTCGACGACAACTCAGCATCCAAGACAGGGGAAGGGCCATTGGCTGGCTACAAGATGGACAAACTCAGAGAACTGTGGCTCAGCGTCTAAATGTAAGCCAAAGCGTTATCGGCAGACTCTGGCAGAGGTTCAGGACAACTAATGCTGTTCAGAATCGCCCCCGTTCTGGAAGACCCCGATCAACAACAGCACGAGAAGACCGCTTCCTGATGATAACGGCGTTGCGACAGCGCTTTGTGACCGCACGGCATCTTCGGGATCAACTCAGAGCTGCCAGAGGCACCAACGTGTCCGACCAGACCATTAGGAATCGTCTGCGAGACCGAGGTTTGCGATGCCGGCGTCCTGCAGTCCGACCACCGCTACTTGACCGTCACAGAAGGGCTCGCCGAGATTGGTGCAGACGTCATATCCGGTGGAACCGTGGTCAGTGGCAGAGACAATGTTCACAGATGAGTCACGCTTCTCGCTCCAGTTCAATGATGGCCGGGCTCGTGTTTATCGTCGTCAAGGAGAGAGATCTGCTGATGTCAACGTTGCTCAACGTCTACCATTTGGAGGAGGAAGTGTGATGGTGTGGGCGGGGATATCCATGAACCACAGAACCCCTCTGTATGTCGTCAACGGAAATTTGACTGGTCAGCGTTATCTCAACGAGATTGTTCAACCTCTGGTAATTCCACTTCTGCAGCGGATTGGACCAGGAGCTTGGTTCCAGGACGACAACGCAAGACCTCATCGTGCCAGGGTGGTGACCGACTTCCTGCAGGAGCAGAACGTTCAGCACATGGATTGGCCTGCATATTCACCCGACTTGTCACCCATTGAGCATGCGTGGGATGAACTAGGGCGGCGAGTTCGATCACATCACGTCCCTGCCGTCAACCTCCGGCAACTGGCTCAGCGATTAGTCGCAGAATGGCAAGCGATCCCTCAACGTTATTTCCAACGCCTGATGAACAGCATGCGCCAACGTTGTCAAGAATGTGTGAATGCTAACGGTGGCTACACCAGTTACTGAAGCTTCTGCGACTTGTGTGAACATCATTTTGGGGGGTGCATGACTTTTTTTCATCAGAGTAATAAACTAGTGTCTAATCAAAAGTTTTTGTTTTGTGTTTTCTGTTCTTGAGCCATCAAAGAATTATTTTGTCATTAGTCGTCACCATTTTAGCTCGTTAGCTTATATTTATATGCACAAATATTTTTGACCCTTAACTTCTTTTGAGTAGTATATATAAGAAAAAGCAAGGGGCCCAATACAGAACCCTGAGGAACGCCACTCGCTACATTAGCCCAACACGACTCCGCTCCATCAACGACCACCCTCTGTTTCCTACCTCGCAACCACTCTTCTAGCCAATTTATTACTACACCCCTGATTCCATGAGCCTTAGTTTTTTCAATGAGTCTTTTGTGCGGCACGGTGTCAAACGCTTTTTGAAAATCTAAATACACTACATCAACTTCAGTCTGAAAGATTATCAAGGAACAGGACGACCAAAGAGTTAGATGAAGAGTTGTTGAAAGCAAGTGGAGGAAAACCCAATGTTAACTGTAAGAGAACATGGCCTGCAACTCGGCGTTAGCCATATGACCATTCATCGTCATTTGAAGCTGTTAGGAAAAGTAGTGAAGGTTGGAAAATGGGTTCCGCATGATTTGTCACAGCGAATCTTCAACATCGAATCGATATTTGCACATCACTGCATTCTCGGCAACTGCAGGCACTGGTTTTTGAATCGGATCGTCACTGGGAGTGAAAAATGGGTCCTCTATAACAATATTAAGCGTCGACATCAGTGGTTTAGCCGTGAAACAAAGCCTGAACCTCAGCCAAGGAATGGATCCCATCCAAAGAAAATTTTGCTATGCGTTTGGTGGGATATGCAAGGAGTTATTCATTTTGAGCTTCTGCCAGATAACCAAACAATCACAGCTGAAGTCTACTGCCAACAACTCCAACGATTGAAGATGGCATTACAAGAAAAACGTCCTGCATTAATTAATCGCAGAGGTGTTCTATTCCACTAGGATAACGCGCGCCCTCAAACTGCTCAAATCACCACTGCCCAGTTGAAGGCATTTGGTTGGGAAAAAATGTCTCATCCACCTTATCTCTGGACATCGCACCTTCAGACTAGCATTTATTCAGAAGTCTGCAACACCACCTAGATGGACAAAAGTTGCAATCCAGGGAAGCTATCGAAAACGAAGTGATCGCTTTTTTTTAACTCGAAACCAAGGGATTTCTTCGAACGTGGCATAAAAAACTTTTCTACAGGTGGGAGGAGGTTATAGAAAAAGAAGGGAATTATATTGATGATTAATTTTTCATTGTCATTTAATTTTTGTTGTGAATAGACTAAAAATTCGAGCAGAATATATGTTACAACCTTATATTTTAATACAGTAAGTTAAATTCCAAAACCGATGCTGTTTAATAATATTATGTATACTATGAAAATAGTATATCCGGTTTAATTAATGAAAATAAACGTTTTTGGAATAATTTTTGAACTTACCTTATTAATCAAGGTTTGAGATTTAATTTATTGGCTGCCCGATTAGGTCAGCTGTACGCCCTTGACGATCGGTTAGGTTAAGTCGTGATATTTTCGTTTAAACGCAAATATCACGGCTTAACCAATCATCAAGGGCGTACAGTTGACCTAACCGGGCATTCAGTTGACCTAACATACTGTAGTAATATTCGATGTGGATTAACAATTGTTGAACGTGCACGTGGTCTTCCAGCCATCTTTAATTTACCATATTAAAATAGGATTTTACTTAAATGCTTACCACATATAAAGATTTTCATTGTCCTTTTTAAAAATTGTTTTTAAAGCAATTAAAGGTTAACCCTTTCATTTTACCCCCCTCTCCCGTATATTTATTTATTTATTTATTTTAGTTATTTATTTTATTTATTTATTTATTTTATTTATTTATTTATTTATTTATTTATTTATTTATTTAATTTTCCTAGAGGATGTAGGATCCCTGCAAACAGACTTGAACAAAATCTACATTTGGTCTGAAGGCAACAATATGAAATTTAACACTGAAAAATTTCAACTGTTAAGGTGCGGAAGAAGGGAGGACGCGAAATTTGAAACACGAAATAAGATGGCAGTAAACAGAGCAAAAAGAATAACGACAGATACTGAGAACCTTTAAACGAAGGGATAGGAATATAATGATCCCTCTATTGAAAACTGATCAGACTGAAGATGGAATACTCCTAAGTCCTAACCTGCCCATATGAAGAAGACATTAGTCAGCTAGAAGGGATTCGGAGAAGCTTCACAGCCAAGATGAATGGATGCAGAGAACTAAATTAAGCCTATATTCACTGGAAAGAAGAAGAAGAGAGGTACACCATTATTTATACTTGGGGAAATAATGGAAGAACTAGCCCCTAATCCTATTCTGAACCCTATAACCCTCCAAGCAACAGTGGAAAGTAGAAAAGGAAGAATGTGTCGTGTTCCGAAATTAAAGGCTAGACACTAGACAGGGAACATCCTCAACCATGAAGGAAAATAGTTTTGTTGTGAGAGGACCAAGACTGTTTAACCAGCTGACTAAGGAACACGAGTGGTGTTGTTGTGGGTATCTTGAAAAGAAGATTAGATGCCTGGCTCAGAACAATCCCAGACGAGTCCGACGTACCTTGCTATGTGAGGTGGAGAGCAAAAGAAACCAACTCTCTACTTCACCAGGCCAACTCGAGAGGAGGGGCGACAAGCTTGACCTTCGTAAAGTGAGGAATCATCACACAACGTTTGAAAAGGAATATATATATATATACAGGGTGGGTAAGGAAAAGTGACACCCTAGAGGTAAAATGTCATATTAAAAAAGGTAAGGGAACTAGAGCTCCCAAACTTCATAGATGCTTACCTTAGCATGTTGTTCGTCTTAATTGAGAAGTTGCTCGATGTGTCCCCCTTTCTGCTCAACTCAGGCCTTCAAACGTGGACACCACTGATCAATACACTGTTTACATATCATTGCGATACCTTCTCCCAGCCGAGCAGAATTCTTTCGCGTAGTTCATCTATGTTTCTTATATTGGTACCAGGGATGTAAACTTTGGACTTCAGGGCTTCCCAAACACCATAATGTAGTGGTGAAAGATCGGGTTACTAGCCGGCCACATATTGGGTTAGAATAATTTAGATGAATTCCGGTGTTTCGTTCTCAAGGAATATGACAGTTTGGCAAATCATTTCGCGAGCTGGTCAATAAATTTAAAAGAACAGGATCTGTTCATGATGAGGCAAGATCTGGACTCCAGGTACCTCTCAAGAAAATGTCGAATTGGTAAGAAATGGCTTTGAAACAAATCCTTGAATGTCAACTCGCACAGCATCATGTAGACTGAGCAAACCAAAAAACGACTGTTCTAAGGATTTTAAAATCGACATTAAAAAAGAAAAGTTACCATATTCAAGTGCTACACGAGTTACATGAAGAGGATTATCCAAGGCTAGCCGCCATGTGCACGGAATTGATTGAAAAATTTCATACCGAAAACTTATTAAATCACATTCTCTTTATCGATGAGGCGACATTCCACACGTGTGGAAAGGTTAATCGACATGATTGCCGTATCTGGGCTAGTGAAAAACCAATAGTATTCTCGACACTTGTCTTTCAACAAGATGGAGCCCCATGTTGCTATGCAAACATCGTTCGGGCATACCTTGATCAGCTCTTACCAAATCGGTGGATTGGGCGTGGTAGAAACAGGCCCTGGGCAGTACGATCTCCGGATTTAACACCATTAGACTTCTTTGCGGGGGGCTTTATAACACCATTAGACTTCTTTGCGTGGGGCTTTATAACACCATTAGACTTCTTTGCGTGGGGCTTTATAACACCATTAGACTTCTTTGCGTGGGGCTTTATAACACCATTAGACTTCTTTGCGTGGGGCTTTATAACACCATTAGACTTCTTTGCGTGGGGCTTTATAACACCATTAGACTTCTTTGCGTGGGGCTTTATAACACCATTAGACTTCTTTGCGTGGGCTTTATAACACCATTAGACTTCTTTGCGTGGGGCTTTATAAAGTCTGAGGTTTACCAAGCATGTTACAGACCTGCAGGATCTGTGAACCCGCATTGTTGTGGCAGTCGCTAAAATAACCCCAGAGATGATTGAGAATGTGTTCTGCAATGCAGTGGACAGATTTGAGATTTGTAGAGACACTGATGGTGCTCACGTCGAATCTAAGCTTGATAAATAAATATACATCAAATTATATTTTTATTTTTATCCTAAAATACTATTATTTCAGCTATATACAGGGCGTCCCAAAAAAATGTATACACACTTTAAATACTTATAAAGGCAGTGTTTATTAAAATACATTTCATTTTCAAAATGTAATAGAATCTACAGACATTATTTAATTGTTTTGTCAACGCCTGTTTTCAAACTGACGTCCGTTCTCGTCCAGGCACTGCTGATAACGCGAAGCAATGGAATCGCAAACATCACGAAACATTTTGTTTGGTATTTGTGTGCATTCTCGTTCAATGGCTGCTCTCAATTCAGCGACTGTTGCAGGTTTTATAGCGTAGACTTTGCCTTTTAAGTATCCCCATAAAAAAAAGTCTAGTGGTGTGAGGTCTGGTGAACGCGGAGGGTATTCTACGAAACCCCTTCGTCCAATCCACATCCACATCGTGCCAAGTACCACTCGCAATACTCCACTCTTCGGTCCGGATCATCATCTTCATTAATAGCATGGACTAATCTTGGAATGTAACTTTTCCATTGACCGCGCTTCAAAATGCGTTGGACAGACGATTCTGAAATTCCTACCTCACGACTCGCTTGCCGCACAGATTTTCTTGGACTTTGGTGATACGTTTCCAGTACTCTTTCTTGCTTTGTGGGGCTTGTCGATGTCCGTGGTCTTCCGGAACGCTTTTTGTGGACATTCTGAACAGTTCCATCGGCTTCAAACTTATCTCTAATTCGAGTGATGGTAAGTCGCGTTGGTGGATCTGTTTGAAACCCTCCTTAACTGTCTTTGCACTTCAACTGCGTTTTCACACTTCCAGTTGCATTTTAGAATGAATTTCCTTTGTTCAAAGCTTAGTCTGACTGCCATTATTAATTCTAATGGGTTTAACTTGGAAAGAAAGAAACATCAATTGAGCTATCAGCTGTTAAAGTGTGTATACATTTTTTTGGGACGCCCTGTATATATATATATATATATATATATATATTATATATATATATATATACACACACAGGGTGGGCCGTAAGTTTCCATACATAGGAGAAATTAAACGTTTGTTTTTATGTTTCAGATACCCTAAGAATATGCGTTTGACGAAAGAGCAACGAATTGAAATCATACTGATGGCTGGGTCGGGAAGCAGTCGCATGGTTGCAATGAACTTTAATAGACAACATGGAACGAACATCACGCACGACACTGGCAAAACTTATTAACAAGTTTCAGAAAACTGGAAATGTTGCAGATCAACCGCGAAGTGGTCCAAGACGTACAGCCACCGATGAAGACACAACAGCTACGATACTTACAGCGCTTACACGGAGTCCCAGAAAAAGTACACGACGGTTGTCTGCAGAAAGTGGTGTCAGCAGATCGAGTATCAGGCGCATTTTGAAAGCAAACAAATGGCATCCATACAAATTGCATATGGCACAGCATTTGAGTGAAGACGACCCGGATAGACGGATGGAATTCTGTGAATGGGCATTAACCAAAGTGAACGAGGATGCAAACTTTTCAACTAAGATCTTGTTTACTGATGAAGCAAATTTTTACGTCAATGGAGAGGTTAATCGGCAAAACATACGTTATTGGAGTAATGCTAACCCTAACTGGCTGAGTCCGACGAAGATGCAAGGTGCCGGTAAAGTGATGGTGTGGGCCGGGATATGGGGTGACAGAATTATTGGACCAATTTTTGTCAGTGGAAATCTTAATGCCGAAAGGTATCTTAACATGTTGCAAGAAGAGATTTTCCCATCCCTGCTAAACGAGGAAGGTAACTTCCCAGTTTACTTCCAGCAAGATGGAGCTCCACCTCATTATGGTTTCACGTGCGTCGGTATTTGGATCAGCAGTTTCCGGATGCTTGGATTGGTCGGCGTGGTCCTGTGGAGTGGCCTCCCAGATCCCCAGATCTCACCCCCCTTGATTTCTATCTTTGGGGGCACTTGAAGGCCATGGTGTATCAGGAAAAGATACGAGACATAAATCATCTAAAGGAACGTATCACTAACGCCATTACAAGCATAACGTCAACTGTGCTAATGCGTGTTCATCAACAGTGGGGAACACGTATTGAAATGTGTTTTCAAAACAATGGCAACCATGTAGAGCATATTATATAAATAAAAATGGTTGTCCATAAAAAAATGTTTATTTTTCCTATGTATGGAAACTTACGGCCCACCCTGTATATATATGAAAATTATTTCACGAAAGTAACACGTGAGTAGTAATTGATCACGAAGGAAAATTAAAGACGAGGATGTCATTAGACGAAACCGCTTGAGCACTATTTCGCGTTTTATTTTTCTTCGTGGTTATTTTCATCATATTTATTTATTTATTTTCAGTGTTGAAAAGGCTCTCAGAAAGTTAATTTGTTGTACTGTATATTATTATAATTAGTACCAGTCTGCCTGAAGGAAGTTGGTTGGTTGATTGGCACTTAAGAATGTCAAAATGAAATGGAAAAAAATCATAGCAGTTTAGTTTTGGTCAGTTTAAGTATTTTGAGAGAGAACTCGGTACTATCCGGATTTACACCATTAATCCATTTTACTTATATGTTTCAGGGTTTGACAACTTCCGGTGGGGAAATTGGGTTGGGCTCTTTGGCCAGTTCTTCATGCCCTCAGATCGGATCTTCCATTGTTACTTTCACTTCCAAGCAACCGGTGAGTTCATTCTTCACTTAAAACCCCGTCAGTAAGAGGTTTTGAAGTTATTTATACTGGTAAAGTCAGTTTAGAGAATGGGAATGTTCAATTTATTCAGCTAATTTTCGAGTTCTTCATATTTACTTGGATATAAATTAAATAATAATGTACGACTAAACCAATCTAATAAAACGTTAAATGAAACCTTAATCTTATACGACTTCTAAATCAGAAACTATTGTCGATTTCTATGATATGTAATAACGTTTCATCAGAACATAATTTAAATGCGAACGTGTGAAGTTATTTTATTCCATCCTCGATGTGGAATTTGTGTTTAGTTTGGATTGATTCATTAGCGCTTCTGCTTTCAGTTAGCTATGTCCAAACAGCCAGGTCAGCTTACCTGGCAACTTCATCAGAAATTAATGGAAGCTAAAAGACAGCAGCAGCAGCAACAACAACCGCAGCAGCAACAATCGCAACAGCAACAACCACAGCAACAGCAGCAACAGCAACAAACGCCTCCAAAATAAAAATGGGGTGGGAGATATTTAACAAGTAGTTTATGCCGTGTCAGTCTTATTTTATAATTGATATTTGCAGACAACGCAAGTAATAGGCTTCGTATCAAATCTTCAGAGGATGGGATTCATGGTGTTAGGTCCTATTAATGAGTAATCTTCATATTAAACCTCGAGAGTAACGGACTTCATATTAATCCCTATACGTAACAGGCTTCATATTAGGTCTAACACACGATGGTTTCCTACTAAACCATACGAGTGATAGGTTTTACATAAAATAGCAGAATCGACGTTTTTCTTTGAAACTGAGAGTGATACATTCGCTTTATATCCCGATAATGATAGGTTTCTTATAAAGCTCCGTAATTAAGTCTCTTAAAGTCATACCTCGCAAGTAGGGAAGTGCAATTAATCTCACAAATATTGAAATGACTTCACATTTTTATTATGCAAGACTGTTAGAAATGCCATCGTATCACTGCCCCAGAAATGAATTGATTGTTGTGCAGATGTAACGAAGATTTTTGTTGTAATGTTATATATATATATTGATAGTTGAAATTTATTGATGAGTGCAGATGCGAGTCGTAGTGTAGAATTCACTGATTTTTTATATATTTTGAAGCATATTTTGTTGTGCAAATATATAATTCATGCAGCTATGAACTTTTACTAACTAGATAATTTTAAAATATTTACTCTTGAAAGTACTGAAGGTCGATCTCTTAATTCAGGCCTTCTCTTTACTCGGCAAAGGAGGAGGAGGATATTTCCCATATCGCGTATGATAACTACTTTCCGTACCACCAGAGGAACTCGACTGTGCCAAGATTCCAAGATTTATGCTGTAAACAAGCCGAGATCTCCTCTACTTAAAACATCCTTGTTACGAAAGGGGTTAACCCCTCAAAATACTTGAAACAACTTACTTTGAAAACGTTAAAAAAAGAAAATACAGTACTCTTCTCAAAACAATTGAAAAATAAAAATAATTATGAACTTCCATGGCTCGATTGGTTGAAAATCGGCTCGGCAATGCTCGGTTCGACCCTCGTTGCCGCCATGGTTGGAGAGGTGAGACCACCACATACTCTGATTACTCGGTTTGGGTGATTCTCAGAATTCACACTTGCAGTACTTCCCTCCGTATAGGGAAAAATAGGGGTTCCGAATGTTATCTGTTCCTTTAAAAAATAGTAAAAAAAACGTGTAGACGATGTAGCACAAATAAAATTAAGATTAAACAATGTCGGTATGCGCCTCGGTAGTGTAGTGGTTAGCGTCGCTGACTACAAATCCATCGCCCTCGGGATCGAGACCCGGTCACGGCAGGCGGCGCGCAGCAAAACCCAGCTGTTCACCCTTTCACACAATAAAGTAAGTGGTTGGTAGATAAATGGGTACCCAGGGTAGCCTAGTGGTTAAGACGCTGGGCTGCTGGTGGGGCGTGGCTCGGATTCCACGTTAAACTGTAAGTCTAAGGTGGAGTGAAAAACTTGGACCTTCGTCAGAATGAACAATTCGGGCGGAAGGAAAAAATATATATATATAATTTATATATACAGGGTGTTTCATAACATGTAGGACGCACTTTCAGGGTGGATTCAGGACCTGAAAACAATTAAAAAAGTTTATATAAACATATGCTTGAAATCGCTTTGTTTCCGAGTTACAGCCCGTTGTGTGTTCCAGCAAGTATCCGCTTTACCTTTAAAGGAAATGCTCAAAATGATCGCCTTGCGCTTGAATACACGTCTGAACACACACCGTCATAGACTGCCTGACGCGTTCAAACATTTCGGGTATTGCCCGGATTTTCTGGCATTCTTGTTCTACACGTTGGCGAAGCATTTTAACGTTGTCAATGGGTGTCACTAAACGATGGATTTCAGATGACCCCACAGGTAAAAATCGAGTGGATTCAGGTCCAGGGAGCGAGCAGGCCACGCAATGGGTCCTACACGGCCTATCCATTTATCAGAGAAATGGTCATCCAAATAGTCTCTGGCTACTCGACTAAAATGAGGCGGAGTGCCGTCATGCATAAAGCACATACGACGTCGGACACCAAGAAGAACTTCATCTAGTAAATCGCTTAAATCATTCCTTAAAAAATTGCAATAGGATTCTCATGTTAATCTTCCAGGCAAAACAAAGGACCGATTAAGTTGTCGGCAATAAGTCCTACCCATACATTGATACTAAATTATTGTTGGTGCCTTGACTGGATGATGGCATGCGAATTCTCTTCGGCCCAGTGATGAGTGTTGTGAAAATTGATCACGCCATTTCTTGTGAAGGCAGCCTCATCAGAAAACACGGAGGATAGAAAAAGAGGATCGCGAGCACACTGTTGAAGGAACCAAGTACAAAAAGCCTCTCATGATGGGAAATCAACTTCAGTAAGGCCTTGTACTCTCTGAATGTAATATGGGTAAAGCTGCTGTTCCCGTAAAATTCTCCACACAGTTGTGTATCTTACACCCTCTGCTGCTGCTATCCTTCGGGTGCTGACACCAGGATGTTCCTCTACGCGATTCAGGACCCGCTCCTCCAACTCAACAGTTCTGGCGCTGATTGGTCTACCACCATCTGAAACTCGCTTGTTGAGTGATCCTGTATCACCAAGACGCTCGTCTATTCTCTGAAAGGTCTTCTTATCTGGCAGACGGCGATTCGGAAACCTTTCCGCATACAGACGTCTTGCTGCGGCCGCATTACGCTCGGCAAGTCCATACATGAGATGCATGTCTGCCATTTCTCTGTTTGAATAAACCTCTATTCTCACTTCAAATGCACACTATCACTGAATAGCACGACTATCACTGGACCACTTATTCAATACGAACAGTAAAACACCGCGATGCACCTCTGACTGACTGATGGCTCTACACTCAACGATATTGAAACATGTCATAGAGTGTACGAAACATTACAATCGGCAAGGCCATACATGAAATAAGTCTCGCACACACACACACACACACACACACACACACACACACACACACACACACACACACACACACACACACACTGTCTGCAAGCAGTGTTTGTAAACAGTTTGTGGAAAGAATTGCTGGAACACAAAACGGGCTGTAACTCGGAAACAAAGCGATTTCGGGCATATGTTCATATAAACTTTTTTCATTGTTTTCAGGTCCTGAATCCATCCTGAAAGTGCGTCCCACAAGTTATAAAACACCCTGTACATATACAGGGTGTCCATAAATGTTTACCCTGAAAACAGTATGCTCTCATGTTTTAATGACGAATCTTACATCCGTTTTCTTTTTACAGGTGATCTCGTACACGCATAGAGTTTCTGTGCTGGTGTGTTTCGTCTACCGCATTCGCCGCTAGGAGCGCTGTAGTAGCTGTTCAGTTAAGATGGCGTCTGTGACAGAGAAGGTACAATGTGTTGTGTGGCTTGCAGAAACAAAATATGTCAGTGTTCAGCGAAGGTTCAGAACAAAGTATGGAAAGAATCCACCTGATGTGAAGTTAATTAAGTCGTGGATGAAAAAATTCTTGGAAACTGGAAACGTGGAAAAGGGAAAGAGCAGTAGTAGACCATCAGTTTCCGATGAGACGGTGGAAAACATTCAGGCAGCCAACTGTCATCTTCCAACAAGATGGGGCACCCCCTCATTGGACGCATGTTCGTGAAACTCTCGACGCAACATTTCCAAATCGATGGATTGGCAGGGACGGGCCAATCCCATGGCCCCCAAGATCATCAGACATTACCCCGCTGGATTTCTTTCTCTGGGGTCATGTTAAAGATTTGGTTTATGCAACAGTTGTTCCAGATATCAGGACATTGCGAGAACGCATTACGGATGCAATTGCAACAGTTAACCCACAAATGTTGGAAAATGTATGGCGTGAGTGTGAATACCGTTTAGACATTTTACGTGCCACTAGGGGTGCACATGTGGAAGCTTATTAAGTTCATTAACTATGTATCAAATCTTTGTATGTTTATCTACTTATGATTAAAACTGTGTTTCAATACGAGTGTTTATTTAAAAGTTATAGTATACTTTAATCAGGGTAATCATTTATGGACACCCTATATATGTAATACGTATGTACAATTTAGGGTGGTCCTTATTTACATGTCTAATTTTGAGGTTAGGAAAGAGATGGCTCCCAACCCCTGAAATGGTGGCATATAATGTAGAAACGCTTGCGTAGAAATTTCATTGGAATCGATTAATATTTAGAGGTAGCTCAAGGCCTTCAAAGTTTTACTCTATATCCCTATGAGACCATGGCATTTGGGTACCCCCTAACTATATCGGGTATTAGTCGTTCAAGACGTGAGTGTCATGGTTGCCAAACCACTCACTGCTGCCCAATGAAGGTCTCCTTTTTGCTGTTGGGAAAGCTTCGGCGATGGTCAGCCACAACTTGAAGAAGAAACTGCAGTTGTTGTTTATATTTTGTGTGCCTCTGGTTGAAATTTTGTATGAGAACTACTGCACGTTCAGCATTATCATTGATCACATTTATGCTAGAAACATCTCTTGTAGCGTCTTAGAATGAGGGAAAGGAATTCCAGTCATTAGGATCTTTCTCCAAGAAATCCTGCGGCAGGTTGAAATAAACGAATAGTTCTTCGATTGTTTTGAGGCGAAGGCATCCAGGGTCATTGTCGGCTTGAAAGCTGTTTTGTTGAACTTTTTTCGTGCATCCTCATCTCTTTCTTTGGACTCCATAACCTTGATTATAGCCCTCTTCGTAGCCACAGAAATTTCTGGATCAAACAGCGCTAATGCAACCGAGCTCTCAGAGACCACAAGTGGTCACTGAATTTGGCTGTTGTAGCCTTTGCAATCATTGTATGTGGATAACTGGACAGAACCTTTATCAGATTCAGATCCTCCAGCGGTGCAGCTGCTGGCAATGGGGCTCGGAACCAGGCCCTCATGGAAGTGGTGACGGTGAATACGCAGATATCCCGTAGGCTGCGCTCCTCCTGGGCTGTTAATTTAAACTGTTTCCGGAGCATCCATATCTTGAAGGAATACGACACTTGCGATAACCAGCGAGCGTGATGCATGGCGCCAGGAGCTTTAAAAGAGTGATGAAAGCCGTAGAACTCTGCTCGACCCAAGAAAAGAAGCGCTAACTCTAGGAACTCTTTGTAGTCATCCCTTGCATAATCTTGTGACAGCTGGTACAAAGCGAAGTTGATCAGACTGGGACGTTGTTCTCTCGTAGATGCTTCAACTTCCTGGTCATCAATACCTGATGAAAACTGACTCGTATCCAGTTGAGGCCTGAAGCGCTGAAATCTTTTGAACAAGAGGACTTCAGGCTCAGAAGTTGGTCCCATGCAAGCCTGGAAAGCTGCACCAAAAACAAGTTCCAGACGGAATTTTGGGGACTCCAAGAAGCTGTTGTACTCCCAGTCCAGACACTAGAGCAGAGAGCCGGTCCACACGCTCTTTCCCTGTGAGGTCCACTAGGAGTTTTCCATCCCAGTGAATAATCAAGGGAACATCGTCTGCTACTTTTTTTGTTTCAAAGTTTCTGCTGTCTTGGCACGATGACGCTCCCGAGCTCGCTTCACTGATGACCGATTAATGGCCAGTTTTCTCAAGTCATGTCCCAGACTGCGGGCAGTTTCCGCTATTACAATTGTTGCCTTTGTCACTGATTGAAGCACGGTCTAAAGCTGAAGCAAGTGCCGGAGTCAAAATGTTATTCACTCCACGGCTTCGTTTTGGAAGAGGCTCACCACCACAGGTTTCTTGTGGTTCATCTTCTGAAGAATGTTCGTTACTGTTACTTGATGACGCCAGCGTTCCAATAAAACAGGATGCTTCCGCTTCTTCTTTGGCTTTCCATAGCTGCATATCTTCAGCTGCTTTTCTGTTTGCAACTTTTTGCTCCGTTTTTGACAGTACGGTATCCACAGAACCCATCGTCCCATGTCTGCCTGGCTCCGGTTGGGCTAGCAGGAATTGGCGATCCTCTTCGTTTTTGATCATTTGAATAGCATTTTCATGAACGATGTCGAAAAGGTTCTCCATCTGAGATTTGAACTCTTCTTCCTTCCTGATTTGGGTTTCTGAACGCCGGTTCTTGTTTTTTCGAAGCAGCTGCCATTCTTTGTTTAACTTCATTATTTTTCCAACAATGTGATCTTTCCGTTTTACGGGGACTCGAGCGCGGGCCCAAAACTCCAAAATTTCATTCATCACATCAGTGGCTGCTTCACGAATTGGTTTATGAAGCGAAAGATGATTGTGGAGGAAGACTGCAAGGACCTCTCCGATGGATGGGAGCTTTTGCCCTGTCAGCGTCTCCGACGTTTTGTCCACAAGGTAAAGCGCAGCATTGCTTGATCTCGTGTGTTTTGCCATCATTACAGTACAATTTGCTAAATAAATACAGAAGTTATTTCGATTCACTATTCATAAAATATTAATCAAATTGCAAAACAAAGTTCAAAGGATGATGAACGCTTAACCCTATTATCTCAGATAAGCAATGAGCAGATACGCTTGTAAAGTGGCAGCAGCTACACAACACTCGTATCCACGTAGCAGCAAGAGAGACTGAACTGTAGTACATTGCGCTGTATGTCAGGCAGCGCATACATACCACGAGTAATGGGATGCCATCTATCGCCTACAACAAATAGTAGAATTGTGCATATTAATGCTAAATTACAAAGATGCTAAACATTTTTTTGTTGAATTTCATGTCCTGTTATTGAAAAAACATCTTGAGATAGTACAGTGGAGCCCCGTAGTGATCTACAAACCTATTTTAATTAGTTGTGTTAAAACAACTCGATCTGAAGAGGTTAACACTTCTCATATTTAACTGGCATGCATCTGGGGCAATAGCAAATTGGCGCGCAAACTTCTGTTCGTTTGAGCTACCTGTAAAAATTGATATTTTCAAGAAATATTTTGAGGATTATTTTTGTGATAATTGCCACCATATAAGAGGTTGGGAGCATGATAATTCAGACATTCGAAAATAAGGACCACCCTAATGTACACACACACACACACACACACACACACACACACACACACACACACACATATATATATATATATATAATATATATATATATATATATATATATATATATATATATATATATATATATATATATATAATATATTAGTGGTGGACCGGATGTCAGTTTTTCAACATCTGCGGATGCGGATCTTTAATTTCAATATCCGGGGATGCAGATATTTTAGTTAATCTATCAATATAATATAGAATTATGAATATACGACATAATTTTTAAAATTTCGTGATATTACTATTATGGCAGGAAATGCATAAGAATTAAAATTAATATTAATGTTTTCATTATGATAAAAATAATAACTTTCTCGAGTTTCAGCCACAGAAAATTCAATGAAACAAGTTTCATTCATTTTTCTGTGTTACCAGCTATTTATATTTTGAGGTTTATGTATTTGTTTGTTCATTAATAATTAATACTTTACACGAAATGTGCATGACTGGGCCTTATAAGCTACTTTATAAGCTAATTTAATTGTAAATTGCATAATTTATTAGAGGTAATATCCGCAGTCAGGAGTACGGATGCGGATGTTAAAAATGATGTGGATATCCGGTCCACCACTAATATATAAAAATATATATATATATATATAAGCTACTTTATAAGCTAATTTAATTGTAAATTGCATAATTTATTAGAGGTAATATCCGCAGTCAGGAGTACGGATGCGGATGTTAAAAATGATGTGGATATCCGGTCCACCACTAATATATATATAATATATATATATATATATATATATATATATATATATATATATATATATATATATATATATATATATGTGTGTGTGTGTGTGTGTGTGTGTGTATATATATATGTGTGTGTGTGTGTGTGTATATATATGTGTGTGTGTGTGTGTGTGTGTGTATATATATATATGTGTGTGTGTGTGTGTGTGTGTATATATATATGTATGTATGTATGTGTACAGTATATATATGTATGTGCATATGTATATTAGGGTGCGTCAAAAAACCGAAATTCTTGATTATATTCGGCCAATCCGCCATTTTTACCCATTTGATGAGAAAACTTCGTGGTGAAAATTTCAGGTCGATCAAAGACTGTTTAGGGGTCGCGCATAGCACTTGAGGTTTTGCATGGAGCGGCTTCATTATACGAGAGCCCCTTTCCGTAAATCCAAGCTCGAGTGTCTCATATGTGTGTTTTATCATTGATTTGGTGTTTTTTCATGGTCTTGAATGCCTCCATATCTTGCTGATGCAAAATGATCTCACCCGTTTCTTCTCTTTCCTTAGCGGTTCTTTGTGAATGGCTACAACTCGATCTTCCTCAGCCATCTGGCTGGTGGGTAAGCCGATGCCCGGGTTCTCGGGAGCGAAGTTAAACAGTCGTGGTGAGGTGTTGCGAGTCATCTTTCACCATCACGGACATGAAGCCTCTTTGAAGCAGTGTGTGAAGCTAACGGCGCAACAGGTGGCAAAAGTCTGGGACAAAGCTAAGATCCCAATAATTGACTTCTCCCATCTCTTAGCGAAAGTCACGAAGCTCCATGCAGAGCACATGAGCTTCAATAAGAGCTCGTCAAGAACTTCTGGAAAGGCAGTCGAGGATAGGGAGGAGTTCCAGAAGAGTTTGAAGGAACTCTTCGACGTCGCCCACCGCGACGCACTCAATCTCATGAAGATTAAAGAGGATAAGGATTTCCTTATCGCTCAGCGTCGGCCTGGGCGACCAGGAAGCATAGTCGGAGTCGATAATTCCTGGGAGAAGGAGACAGCGAAGAAGAAGCAGAGAGCTCAGCACGAACGACGGCAGAAGCGATCTCCGATAGACCAAGCTGCTCAGAGTGCCACGGTGGAACTTGAGCCGTCGTCTTCCACTTCCGTTCGGACAGTGGAGACTCGCCAATGCCCTCGCCTACCCAAGGACGAAGACCTTGCTGTCCTTCAAAGCGGCTCTGGGGTCTTCCCGTCATCAGCGGTCAAATGGCTTCAGCTCTCGACCGGACCCAACTCAGCGATCGGAAAGCAGCTGATGTCCTGGCCCCCTTTGCATCTTATCTTGGTCACGATGTGGAGCAGCTGGCCATCAGCCGAAGCACCATCCGAAGGAAACGCATTGCTCATCGCACAGCTTTGGCCGCGGAGCTGAGGTTTAGCTTTTCCCACACAGTTCCTCTTATTCTCCACTGGGACAGGAAGCTGATGTCAGACTTATCTGGTCGGGAAAGAATCGACCGCTTGCCCATCCTGGTCTCCGGTGAGGGAGTGAAGAAACTCTTGGCGGTCCCTAAGCTCACTGATGGGAAGGTTGAACAAACAGCAACGGTCATTGGAGAGGTCCTGGACGAATGGAACCTCAAGGATCGCATCAAGTGTCTCTGCTTCGACACCACAGCAGTGAATACGGGAACCAAAGGAGGTGTGTGTCTGCGGATTGAGCAAATGATGGAACGGGATCTCCTCTACCTGGTCACTACGTCTTCGAGATTTTGTTGGAGGCCGTGTTCTCTGCTTTGGTCATGGAACAGTCGAAGAGTTTGGACATTACCTTCTTCTTGAACTTAGGGAGTTCTGGCTGAAGGTTCGACAAAAGGATTCCAAACTGCACTCGACGATGAGACCATTGCATCGATGGTTGAGCCATGGCGAGAAGACATCCTCAAGTTCGCCCAAGAACAACAACGCGTCCAGCAACCCCGAGACGACTATAAGGAACTGCTGGAGTTGGCAGTGATATTCCTGGGAGATGTGCCTTATGGTCGTTCCTCTTGTCACTTTCATGGCTCCAGGCGCACTCCATCAGGCCAGGTGGATGGCGAAGGCTATTTATGCCCTGAAGATACGAATCTTCAGGTACCAGTTCGCTCAAGTGAACCATCCAGCAACCATCCACCTCTCGAGGACCGAACAGGACGGAGATCTGAATCAACCTCGGCCACCTCTGCGTGTTCGTCGTCCAGTACGGTACTACATTCGAGCGGTTCACGGCCACGAGACCATCTGTTGCCCCTCGTATGAACCTCATCCTCTTCAAGACACTTTCACAACACGAGAATCCGGTCATCAGGGACGCAGCCATAAAGTCCTTTAGCTGACACCCCTGGTACCTGTCTAAAGCCACGGTTGGCCTGGCCCTATTCGACGAGGAGATCTCCCTGGATGACAAGAGGAAAATGGTCAATATGAATGGGGTTCAGGGTTCAGATGAATCATCACCTCGCACCCTCCTCACTCATGTGGAGGTAGCTGGAAAAGACCTTCCTGCTTTTTCCACTACTACAACAAAGCTCATCTTTGATAACCTGGAAATCGACCCCGGATTCCTGACGACCGACCCAGCGCATTGACCGGAGTTGGACACGTACAAAGCTGGAAAGCCGCGTGAGGAGAGCCTTGTGGTCATCAACGATACGGCTGAGCGAGGCGTCGCCTTCATACAGGAATTCACCACTTCGAGAAGAACGAAGAAAGAGGACCAGACTCAGTGCATGCTTCAGGTCGTTGAGGATCACCGCCGGCTTTACCCGAAAACAACAAACAAGAGAGACCTCTTGGCGTGAACAACTGTTATGAAATTATGATGACTAACTTGTTTAATGAGAATATGATCGTCTTAAAGCTTTATTTCAGTTTTTCTCAAATGGAGCTGTCCAAATATGTGTTCAGACTTTCGTTTTTTCAGCTATGGTTTACTTTCTCCCTTATATGAAACATCAGATTCGTTGCGCGACTCCTAAACAGGATTCGAATCGAATGAAACTTCACCAGTAGTGTTTTTCCATTAGGTGGGTGTAATTGGCGCGTTGCACAAGATTCGTAAGTTGATTGTGACGCACCCTAATATATATATATATATATATATATATATATATATATATATATATATATATATATATATATAGCACACCGGACAAAAATTAGTCACCCCTCTCAGAATGTACCTAATATCGTGTGACAGCGCCTCTGGCCTTGATAACCGCACGAATCCGGCGAGGCAGAGACTCTACGAGGTTGTGCATGTACTGAACATCGATTTGCTGCCACTCGTTCATCAGCCGGTCCCGAAGTTCCGCCAGAGTCCGTGGGTGTCTATTCCTGCGCTTCACTTTCTGTTTCCAGCCTGAACAACACCTTCGACGCATTCAGGATTAAAGGCTTCATTGGACCTGCGATGTACTCGTCGCCTCCCATCATTGGAGAACAAACAAAAACGGGACTCATCGGACCAAATTACACGTTTCCAATCTTCCGCAGTCCAGTTTTTGTGCCTCTGAGCCCATTTATAACGTGCCAATTTGTGACTTGCTGTTAACAGCGGCCTCTTCCGTGGTACCCTGCTCCAGATGTCCATCGCATGCAGTTCTCGTCGCAATGTCCGTTCGGAAATTGGTCGCTGGAGAACCTCATTGGTTTCTTGGAGCAATTGTTCTCTTGTTTGAAAACGATTTGCAGTTACTAGACGAGAAACATGGCGGCGGTCACTATTGTTGAGAATTGTTTTCCGGCCACAGTTACGCCGTCGATTTTCAGTTGATTGCGAACTACACCACTCTTTGTAAACTCGCTGGACAGTACGCGTTGACACACCAACAAATTGGGCTACTTCAGACATTTTGTGTCCGTGGGCTCTGCCAAACACGATGGCTCCTTTTTGCCACTGAGTAACGTCTGCCTCACGACCCATTTTGCAGACTATATCCAACACACACTTTGTTCTTCACCACCTCACGAAACAGATCTGATCCTGTGTGCTACGTCACCGCTACTTGTCACTTACCAATGCTACATCAGCGCCCTCTGTGTGACCTTAAACTTCCTACTATCGGTGCTATTAGGGGTGACTAATTTTTTGTCCGGTGTGCTTATATATATATATATATATATATATATATATATATATATATAATTATATAATCATATCGGCGGGTTGCTTCTACAAAGCTTCAATTTAATATTTAGGAGAAATCCAATGAAAAGAAGGAGAGTAAATGCCATGAAAAGTGTCTTCTTTAATGCGCAACGTTTCGAGCAATACGCTCATCTTCAGGCTAAACAATGACAAAAAATGACAATATGAAGTTAAAATCAATAAATAAATGAATGAAACACACAAGACAAAATAATTACTATAGAACCTATTCTTAGAAGCAAAATTTAAAAAGACTAAAAGAAGAGGGTTGAATTCAAAGTTATAAAAGAAGTTTACATATAAAAATACGAGAAATTTAAAAAGCTATTTTTAAAATTATATATAGTAAATTTGAAATTAATACAATGGGGTAATTAACACTACTAACCTTTCATTGCTGGTTCCGAGGCACAAGTAATTTAAAACAAAGCAAGGGGAAAATACTATGGGTTGGGTGGTTGGAGAGTTATGAGTTGGGGGTGGGGGGGGGGGGGATTATAAAAAATTTAGAGGGACAGCTGAGGAATCAACGTTTAGAGAAGGGGTCAATGTTTTAATATAAAGGGATTCCAAAATTCTAAGTGAGTTGGGACAAGGATTACAGCCAAGAATTTTAAAATTATCGAGAGTGACATCTGTTTTACATTTAATACTATGTTCCCGGATACTAGAGGCTTCTTGTTTATTTAAAGTTTTACCTGTTCGACAACTTATTCCCATATGCGAATAAAATCTAGCCCTGATGTAAAGTCACTTTTCACGAACGTACCTGTATCAGAAACTATTGCCATTATTTTAGATCGGGTTTTTAGCTCGGTCGATAGTTTTCATGGTTTTTCATGGTCTTATTTTAAGGAACTTTTAGAACTGGTTTTTAAGCAATGTTATTTTACTTTTAATAATAAGGTTTACCAACAAATTGACGGTGTTGGGATGGGATCACCCGTCGGACCTTTATCAGCTGATTTTTTTATGACTCATTTAGAAAGCGTAATTTTTAGACAATCTCCCACCCATTGTAAACCAATTTTTTACCGACGCTTCGTTGATGACTCGATAGCCGTTTTTGATAATGCTGTACAAGCGCAACAATTTTTTAACTTCTTAAATTCTCTGCACCCCAATATAACTTATACAATGGAAACTGAGGAAAATGGCTCCCTTCCCCTTTTAGATCTTTTAATTTCGAAAAAAGGTGATTCTATTACTACATCAGTTTACAGGAAACCCACTTTTACCGGTTTGGGCATGAATTTTTTTAGTTTTACTGATTTTAACTATAAGATGTCGTGTATTAAAACTCTTGTTCAGAGGATATAATTTGACTTCTAGTTTTACCTTACTTAACGATGAATTTAATAATTTAAGATCATATTTTACCAATAATAGTTTTCCTGTTCAATATGTAGATAAATTAATAAGATCTTTCTTAAATAATGTTTATAGCCCTCAACTTCCCTGTATTTCAGTGCCTAAAGATATAAAATATTTCTTGGTACCTGAAATGGGTCCCATGAATAGAGAATTTAAACTTAAATTTACCAAGTTGTTAAAAAGATTTTTTTATCATACTGATTTTCGCATTATATTTATTAATAAAACGTCTTTAGGTAGCTTTTTCTCAGCGAAGGATCGAACTCCTGATTCGTTGCGTAGCGGTGTTGTATATTTGTTTGCCTGCCCAAGGTGTCTCCTTGGTACTTATATTGGCAGCACCGTGCGCTCTCTCAGGGCTAGATTTTATTCGCATATGGGAATAAGTTGTCGAACAGGTAAAACTTTAAATAAAAAAGGAGCCTCTAGTATCCGGGAACATAGTATTAAATGTAAAACAGATGTCACTCTAGATAATTTTAAAATTCTTGGCTGTAATCCTTGTCCCAACTCACTTAGAATTTTGGAATCCCTTTATATTAAAACATTGACCCCTTCTCTAAACGTTGATTCCTCAGCTGTCCCTCTAAATTTTTTATAATCCCTCCCCAACTCATAACTCTCCAACCACCCAACCCATAGTATTTTCCCTTTGCTTTGTTTTAAATTACTTGTGCCTCGGAACCAGCAATGAAAGGTTAGTAGTGTTAATTATCCCATTGTATTAATTTCAAATTTACTATATATAATTTTAAAAATAGCTTTTTAAATTTCTCGTATTTTTATATGTAAACTTCTTTTATAACTTTGAATTCAACCCTCTTCTTTTAGTCTTTTTAAGTTTTGCTTCTAAGAATAGGTTCCATAGTAATTATTTTGTCTTATGTGTTTCATTCATTTATTTATTGATTTTAACTTCATATTGTCATTTTTTGTCATTGTTTAGCCTGAAGATGAGCGTATTGCTCGAAACGTTGCGCATTAAAGAAGACACTTTTCATGGCATTTACTCTCCTTGTCATTGGATTTCTCCTAAATATTATATATTATATATATATATATATATATATATATATATATACACACACACACACACACAGGGTGTCCCATAAGTCCGGCATCATAGGAGAAATTCATATTTTTCTATTTCTACAAACCATAATTCATATTTTTCTCTTTCTACAGGCCATAATGTCTGTGAGTAAGGAAGAACGAATCCAGATAATTCTACTCATAGGAAATCGGAGTCAGAGAGGCCGCTGCTGAATTTAACAGACTGCATCCAGACACACAACTCTGTGTTATTGGCTGGCGGTCTGGATGCAGTCTGTTAAATTCAGCAGCGGCCTCTCTCTGACTCCGATTTCCTATCAGTAGAATTATCTGGATTCGTTCTTCTTTGCTCACAGACATTATGGCCTGTAGAAAGAGAAAAATATTAATTTCTCCTATGATGCTGGACTTATGGGACACCCTGTGTGTGTATATATATATATATATATATATATATGTATGTATGTATGTATGTGTGTGTGTCCCATAAGTCCGGCATCATAGGAGAAATTCATATTTTTCTATTTCTACAAACCATAATTTATGCTCGGGATGCCAGTTTCCCGTCCACCATTCTGTTCAGTGACGAAGCTGTTTTTTATGGAAATGGTGAGGTAAATCGACAGAACACCCGCTACTGGTCTCAAAACAACCCTCACTGGTATACCTCTTCAAAGGAAGAAGGTGCATCTCGGGTGATGGTATGGTGTGGCATTTGGAAGGCTCGTATCATAGGCCCCCTTTTTCGATGAACATGTCACTGGAGGCACCTACCTACGTATGCTCAAGGAAGAAGCATTTCCCAGTGTCTTGAACGAAGAAGACGGCGCTCCTGTACATTACAGCACCCAAGTAAGGGAATAACCTGTACCAACAATTCCCTGGTCATTGGATAGGACGTCGAGCGCCTGTGGAATGGCCAGCTAGAAGCCCGGATCTCACGCCACTAGATTTTTATCTCTGGGGCCACTTGAAAGCGCTGGTATACGCAGAGAAAATTAGGAGTGTTGAACATTTGCGGCAGCGCATTATTGGGGCATGTAACACCATTACTCCTGACATCATTCACCGTGTGCTTGCTGACTGGGTATCACGTCTGAATTTGTGTATTGAAAACAATAGTGGACATACTGAGCACGTTCTATAAATAAAAGCTTTTGTTTTGCCTTTTTTTATTATTTTTCCTATGATGCCGGACTTATGGGACACCCTGTATACAGTGTGTATATATATATATATGTATGTATATGTATGTATGTATATGTATATGCAGTGTATATATAAGTATGTATATACAGTGTGTATATAAGTATGTATGTATTATATATATTATATATATATATATATATATATATATATATATATATCGTATACTGTATATGTATGGCGCTTCGGTGGTGCAGTTGTTAGCGTCGCTGACTACGAATCCATCGGCCCCGGTTCGAGACCCGCTGACGGCAACCGGCGCGCAGCGAAACCCAGCTGTTCATCCTTCCACACAAAGAAAGTGGTTGGTAGATAAATGGGTACCCTGGGTGGCCTAGTGTTTAAGACGCTGGGCTCTTAGTGGGGCGTGGTTCGGATTCCACGTTAAATTGTAGGTCTAAGGTGGAGTGAAAAGCTTCACCTTCGTCAGAATGAACAATTCGGGCGGAAGCTAACCAAAGGTAACCAAAGGTTATATACAGTATGTATATATGTACGTATATGTATATACAGTATATTATATATATGTATATGTATATATATATATATATATATATATATATATATATATATATATATATTATATATATATGTACGTGTATGTGAAAACAATTTCATATCTTTAAATTGGTTTTTCTTTTTTAGGTAACAGCTTTGAAACTTATTTTCCCAGTACGTGGGGTGAGTGCCCCCATTTGTCACTTGAGCCCAAGCATTAACAGGGTAAGTGGCCAACGCAACCCAAGAGGAGGCGTCTTTGGCAGCGCTGATTGGGAGGCTCTTGGGCAGTACTTCTCTGATTTCCCATGAAATGATTACTGCTTCCGTGGCAGGGGCCCTTCCCAGTGTGCTGAGCGCATCACGGAGGTGATTCGGACATGGAGGTGTACATTCAATATTCTATTCCTACTACTAATGGAAAAAAAACCTGATTTAAATTCTTGTTCTAATGCTATCCGCAACAGAGAGGAGTCTTTCAGAAAGTACCGTCGCCATCCAACTCGTGACTCTCACTCCGCTTATATTTCTGCCCAGAATTGTGCAAAATCTGTTCTTCGACTCGCCAAAAACTCCTTCACCCTGACCAAAATGTGAAAACCTCTACAATTCTAATTCTTCTCGCTCTTTCTGGCATCTAGCTCAGAACCTCTCCAAAGACTTTACTTCCTCTTATTTTCCTCCTTTTTTCTATTCCGACGCTCAATTGCCTACAACTCAACCCTGGACGATTCCATTGCTGTTCGTCCATATCCTTCTCCTTCAGACTTTATTATGTCTGAACTTAGAAACTCTTCCAAAAAATGTTCTTTCTGCCCTATCTGAACTCACATCTAAGAAGACGTACGGTCTTGATGGTGTTCCTCCTGTTCTAAAGAACTGCTTGTGTGCTGACACCCTCCCCAGGCAAACACTTTCGTCTTTGTCTTTCATCTAGTACTTTTCCTTCCTGCTGAAAGTTCGCTTTCATTCAGCCTGTCCCAGAGAAAAGTGACCGCTCTCAACCCTCCAACTACCGTCCAATTGCTTTGATTTATTGCCTTTCTAAAGTTTTTGAATCTATCCTTAACACGTTTCTTGCGATACGACCCACCGGTCAGTCGTATCGCGAGAAACGTATTAATAGGAAAATTCTTGAGCACCTCTTCTCACGATCTTGTTTCAGGTCGTCAGTATGGGTTCTGCAAGGGACGCTCTACTGGCAGTCTTCTTGCATATCTCTATTACTCTTGGTCATCCATTTGAGATGTCGGTGAAACTTTGCTATTGCGCTAAACATATCAAAAGCTTTTGATAGGGTCTGGCACAAATCTTTAATTTCCAAACTGCACTCCTTAGGTTTCTATCCTTCTATCTGTACCTTCCTCTCTAATTGCCTTTCTGGCCGATCTGTAGCTGCAGTTGTAGATGGCCACTATTCTTCTAAAGCTATTAACACTGGTGTTCCTTAGTGTTCTGTCCTGTCACCAACTCTTCCTTTTATTTATCAATGAGCTATTAAGTCGCACTTCCTGTCCTATCCACTCCTATGCCAAAGATTCCTCTCTTCATTTCTCCACCCACTTCAAGCGTCCCCCTCAACAGTATGACTATGGTACATCTGACCTCTGATCTTTCTACCATCTCCGATTGAGGCAGAGAAAACCTTGTGGCTTTCAGTGCCTCAGAAACTTGGTTCTTCCATCTGTCAACTCGTCACAATGTTCCACATGACTATTCCCTTACTTTCAACAATAGACAACTCAATCCTTCCTCTTCTCTTAACATTCTTGGCACTTCTTTTCCTTGGAAAGATCACATATATTCTTTCCAAAGAGCTTCTAAGAGTTTGGGTGTTCTGTACCGCCTTCGCAGTTTCTTCATCCCCGCTCAGTTACTGTCTCTGTACAGGGGTCTTGTTCGCCCCTCTATGGAGTACGCTTCTCGTGTATTGGGTGGCTGAACCTACGCAGCCCTACTTGACCGGGTGGAATCAAAGGCTTTTCGGCTCATCATCTTTTTAAACTAGGACCCCCCAAACCAGCAATTGATCCTGCTCCCCAAACAGTTAAACCTACTCCCCCAGCAGTTAGCCCCCCTCCCCCAGCAGTTAGCCCCCCTCCCCCAGCAGTTAGCCCCCCTCCCCCAGCAGTTAGCCCCCTCCCCCAGCAGTTAGCCCCCTCCCCCAGCAGTTAGCCCCCCTCCCCCAGCAGTTAGTCCCACTCCCCCAGTAGTTAGTTCAACTGCGTCGGGAAACGACTCAGGCCAGTTAGGAAAAACCACAACTTAAAATCACTCAAAACTGTGCTCTTCAATGCTAGGTCAATTAGAAACAAACTAATGGAATTTATAGCGCTTGTCAAAACTGAGAACTTTGATATCATCGGAATAACGGAATCCTGGATTCATTCTGAATCAAGGGATTTTGTAGGAGAATTTGAAATGGTAGGTTACAAAATGTTTCACAAAGATAGGAACGGAAGGGAAGGCGGCGGTGTACTTTTGTATGCTCGGGACTCCCTGCACCCAGTAAACAGTAATATCGTATCTGCTCATGAAATGTTGGGAATTGATCTAAACCTAAATAATAAAGTAGTGCAGCTACTTCTAGTATATAGACCACCTCAGTGTGATTTTTGGTGATTTTAATTGTGGTAATGTAAATTGGGAAAACAAAACAGCTGATGCTGAGGGCTCAAGACTGTTGGAATTTGCCGATGATAACTTATTAAGTCAATGGGTTGATGGGCCTACTAGGGGTAATAATAAACTAGACCTCATATTCACGAACGAAGATGACCTAGTCTCTAACCTGACTATTGGTGAAAATTTAAGTAACAGCGATCATAATTTGATTAGGTTTGACCTCAGGGTTCCAGTCAATACACGCGAAAAGACTCGTGAAAGACTGGATTTCTCGAGAGCAAATTTTGAAAGCTTCCGAAGTAGTTTAGATACACTTGAAGTTCTAATAAGTGAGGATGTCAATGTCACCTGGAGCTCATATAGGGATCAATTTAGAATATTACAGAACACTTTTATACCCACTAAAATGGTTTCCTTGTCAACAAAGTCACCGAAATGGTTTAACAACGAAATTAGGAGGGCTATTACGGGAAGAAATAGAGCCTACAAACTACTTAAGTCGCATTTCAACCACACTAATTCAGAAAACTATATAAACCTACGTAGGAGGGTTAAGTCCTTAATTAGATCAGCCAAACGTGATGAAGAAGCTAGAGTTGCCTCACTCTGTAAAGTTAACCCTAAAGAATTTTTTGCCCATGTTAATAGCAGAAAGCCAATTAAAAATTCTGTAGGCCCTTAAAAGATAGAAATGGCGTACTGAAATTCGGTGATAAAGATATAGCTAATATGTTAAACGAGTTCTTCGTTACAGTCTTCACGGAGGAAGACACAATAGAAGTGCCAAGTCCTCGGATTACATATGATGGTGACAATCCTGTAGAGACCATAAGTTTTACGAGAAATGAGGTACAGCAATTAATTGATAAGATGAATAAATACAAATCACCTGGTCCTGACTTATTTCTTCCAATGGTATTAAAAGAGGTTAGCCACAATGTTGTTGACGACTTAGTAACCATATTCAAACAATCAATCGAGTTAGGGAAAGTTCCAACCGACTGGAAGTTAGCAAATGTAACACCTATCTTTAAAAAGGGTGATAGGGAAAATCCTTGTAATTATCGCCCAATCAGTTTAACATCAGTTGTCGGCAAACTGTTGGAATCCATCATTACAAAACGTATTGTGTATCACCTTGAATCTAACAATCTAATTTTTTATTCTCAACATGGATTTAGGCGACATAGATCCTGTCTGACAAACCTGTTAGAGTTTTTCCATAATATGCATACACTGTACGATGCAAGTAGGGCAATAGATATAGTGTATCTCGACTTTCAAAAAGCCTTTGACAAAGTCCCTCACGCTAGATTGATAGCTAAAGTCAAAGGACTAGGAATCACTGGGCTCGTTTCCAACTGGATTGAGGATTGGTTAAGAGATAGAAAGCAGAGAGTGGTAATAAATGGAGTGGCTTCAGAGTGGGCGCCCGTCACCAGTGGTGTTCCACAGGGTTCTGTGCTGGGTCCTTTACTTTTTATCATCTATATTAACGATATAGACGTCGGGCTTCTTAGTGCAATCTCCAAATTTGCAGACGATACAAAATTAGGAAGTAGTGTAGGTACTGAGGAGGGCGTAAGAACGCTTCAGAACGATCTTGACAGGTTGGGAAAATGGTCTGCTACTTGGCAGATGCCATTCAACTTGGACAAATGTAAGGTAATGCACATAGGTTATAAAAACCCAAAGACTGATTACTCTCTCTTGGGAAGGAACTTGACTGAGACCGATCTAGAGAAAGACTTGGGAGTCTATATCAGCAACGATCTGAAACCGTCGAAGCACTGTGCAGAAGTCGAAAAGAGGGCCTTAAAATTATTAGGTTATATTAAAAGACAGTTCCAGTTTCGGAACAAGGAGACTGTAATGTCTCTCTATAATTCCCTAGTCAGACCTCAACTGGAATACTGTGCGCAGTTTTGGTCTCCATCCCTCAGGAAGGACATAGAAAGGTTAGAAAGAGTACAAGCAAGGGCTACAAAATTGATCCCTTCAATGAGAATGCAAAGCTACCAACGGAGATTGGAGCGCCTAAATCTGTTTAGCTTAGAGACGAGGAGGTTGCGAGGTCAGCTTATTCAAGTCTTCAAGATGCTCAAAGGAATAGACCGGGTAGATTACAGAAACTTATTCTCACTTAATGCCAGTCCGACAAGAAATAATGGGTTTAAACTGGAACTAAAGACATTTAGGACCTCTGTCTGCGGAAATTTCTTTTCCTATAAAATAGTTAATATCTGGAACAAACTTCCCTCAGAGGTTGTTTCCAGTCAAAGTGTAAATGTGTTTAAAAATAGGCTAGACAAAGTACTGAATACTCTCATAGTTTAAGATTAAAACATGAGAAAACTCTGCAGGAGTTCGCTTGCACGGTGTCTCTGTGAGCAAGCTAAATATAGAGCTATTTATATATTCTCCACTTTCCTGTAAAATTTCCTTGGCTACTTTTCCAGGGTCAAGGTATTTTCTTCAACCTTTTTCCGTACCTGCCTCTGGCAGGCAGGGAGGGAGCGGAGGGTGGGGAGAGAGCCTTCTACTTTTCTATCCAGTTTTCTACCACTGCTAGGATAGTTGAAAGAAAAATAAACTTGTTTTATAACAGGAACCTCCCAGAGTGGACCGAAAGGTCCTTGAGGCTTCCTCTTGTCCTTGTAACTCCTTGTAACTCTCTCTCTCTGGTAATTAAAGGGGCTAGTTCGGGTTGGGCCTCGGTCACTAGTGGGGTTCCTCAGGGTTCCGTTTTGGGGCCACTGTTGTTTATCATTTACATAAATGATATCGACGGTGGCATCGTCAGTCGGATCGCCAAATTCGCTGATGACACCAAGCTTGGGGCCAATGTTGGGACGCCCGAAGCGATCGAGGAACTGCGTGCGGACCTAGGTAGGATAGGAGAGTGGTCCGAAAAATGGCAAATGCCGTTTAACTTGGGTAAATGCAAAGTGATGCACATTGGCTACGCCAATCCCAAGTCGGACTACTCGATGTTGGGGAGTCATATCGAGGTGACTGATTTAGAAAAGGACTTGGGTGTGGTAATTAGCAGCGACCTTAAGTTTACGAAACAGTGCGTAGAGGTGGAAAAGAAAGCCCAGAAACTATTGGGTTATATCAGGAGGCAATTTCAGTTTCGGAACAAGGAGATTGTGCTCTCTCTCTACAATTCCCTTGTTCGGCCGCACCTGGAATATGCTGTGCAGTTCTGGTCGCCCACCCTCAGGAAAGATATTGAGAGGCTGGAGCGAGTGCAGGCGAGGGCCACAAAGTTAATCCATTCCGTTAGGCATATGGGCTACAATTGACGGTTACGCGCCCTGAACTTGTTTTCGCTTGAAACTCGGAGGCTGCGCGGTCAACTGATCGAGGTTTTCAAGCTCTTACGCGGGTTCAACGATGTCGATTTTAGAAGTATGTTTAGTTTAAATGATAACCCAACTCGCAACAATGGTTGGAAGTTGGATTTGAAACGGTTTAGGACTAGTGTGGGAATTACTTTACGTATAAGATCTGACACACATGGAACAGGTTACCTTCGGAAGTTGTGAACAGTTCCTCTGTGGATCAGTTCAAGAAAAGGGTAGACGAAATCTTGCACACTATTTGAGTGTGTAAAGACATTTAGGACCTCAGTCTGCGGAAATTTGTTTTCCTATAAAATAGTTAATATCTGGAACCAACTTCCCTCAGAGGTTGTTTCCAGTCAAAGTGTAAACGTGTTTAAAAATAGGCTAGACAAAGTACTGAATACTCTCATAGTTTAAGACTAAAACATAAGAAAACTCTGCAGGAGATCGCTTGCACGGTGTCTCTGTGAGCAAGCTAAATATAGAGCTATTTATATATTCTCCACTTTCCTGTAAAATTTCCTTGGCTACTTTTCAAGGGTCAAGGTATTTTCTTCAACCTTTTTCCGTACCTGCCTCTGGCAGGGAGGGAGCGGAGGGTGGGGGGAGAGACCCTTCTACTTTTCTATCCAGTTTTCTACTACTGCTAGGATAGTTGAAAGAAAAATAAACTTTTACAAAATTTTCCCTGGCACCCGTTGCCATTGGTACCTCCTCGGTATGGGCCGCAAGGCCTTTTGAGGTACTTCTTTTCCTTGTAACTCTCTCTCTCTCTCTCTCTCTCTCTCTCTCTCTCTCTCTCTCTCTCTCCGCATCTCCTCCTCGAGGAGGATACAGCTCTGTACACCGAACTCAGTAGCCTGCTAGGTGATAGGGTGTGTGTAGTTTTAGGAGACTTCAACTGTCGCGGCATAAAGTGGGAAGACAGGACTGCTGATGCTGAAGGGAGGAGGCTAGTTGTCTTTGCTGATGAGAACTTCCTCACTCAGTGGGTCAACGAGCCTACACGAGGCGAAAGCGTTCTAGACTTAGTATTCACGACCAAAGACAACCTCGTCACTGGCCTCACCGTTGACGAATCGTTGGGCGGGAGTGATCACGGTCTGATTAGGTTCCGTGTGCGTGTCCCTCGGGTGAAGCGTAGTAACTCGAGAGGCAGTAAGCTCGATCTCCGGCGGGCGGACTTTGTTAGCCTCAGGGATAGCGTAGGTGAGATGGGGTTAGAGGTCGGCGGCGATGTTGAGCGGGTGTGGAGTGCATTCCGGGACGAGTTTATGGTGCTGCAGTCTGCTGCCATACCCTCAAAACCGGTCACACCTGCTTCAACGCAGCCTAAGTGGTTCAATCGTAACATCGCTTTGGCTATCCGAAATAGGAAAGTAGCGTATAGGAGGGCGAAGGCCAATCGTTCCCACGAGAACACTGAAGCGTATGTCCACCTGTGTAGGGAAGTGAAGGCAAAGGTTAGACTAGCGAAACGTAACGAAGAACTACGGGTGGCAAGCCTCTGCAAGGGGAACCCTAAGGAGTTCTTCAGTTATGTTAATAGTAGAAAGCCCATTAGAAGCATGATAGCTCCACTAAAGGACCGAAGCGGCGTTCTGCGGACCTCCGACGCGGACATCGCTAATGTGCTTAATGAGTACTTTGCGGGAGTGTTCACCAGGGAGGATACCCGCGTCATCCCCGAGCCAGGCGTGAGGCACGAAGGTGCTGGCCTGGATAGTGTTCGATGTACCGCGACAGTCATCGCCGATAGAATAGACAAACTGAGCGCGTGTAAGGCTCCTGGGCCAGACCAGTTTCTCCCCAGAGTGTTGCGAGAAGTGCGCGACCAGGTGGCTCCCCACCTGGCTACAGTCTTCAACAAATCGTTGGACATGGGCCAGGTGCCTGGTGACTGGAGGGAAGCCAACGTGACCCCTATCTTTAAGAAAGGGGATCACGAAAGTCCAGGGAACTATCGTCCCATTAGTCTCACTTCAGTTTAGGTAAATTATTAGAAGGGATAATAGCTGATAGGATCGTTGACCATTTGGATTTTCCTACAAGCTGCTTGGGGACTCCAACATGGGTTTAGACGGCATAGGTCGTGTCTCACCAACTTGCTCGAGTTTTTCCACGTCATGTTGAGTGAGTATGATAAGAGTAGGGCGATTGATATACTTTATCTCGACTTTCAGAAAGCCTTTGATAAGGTACCTCACCGCCGGCTAATGGCGAAAGTGCGCGCGCTGGGTATCGGTGGGGAAATAGGTAGGTGGATTGAAAACTGGCTGAGGAATAGCCGGCAGAGGGTTGTAATTAAAGGGGCTAGTTCGGGTTGGGCCTCGGTCACTAGTGGGGTTCCTCAGGGTTCCGTTTTGGGGCCACTGTTGTTTATCATTTACATAAATGATATCAACGGTGGCATCGTCAGTCGGATCGCCAAATTTGCTGATGACACCAAGCTTGGGGCCAATGTTGGGACGCCCGAAGCGATCGAGGAACTGCGTGCGGACCTAGGTAGGATAGGAGAGTGGTCCGAAAAATGGCAAATGCCGTTTAACTTTGGTAAATGCAAAGTGATGCACATTGGCTACGCCAATCCCAAGTCGGACTACTCGATGTTGGGTAGTAATATCGAGGTGACTGATTTAGAAAAGGACTTGGGTGTGCTAATTAGCAGCGACCTTAAGTTTACGAAACAGTGTGTAGAGGTGGAAAAAAAGCCCAGAAACTATTGGGTTATATCAGGAGGCAATTTCAGTTTCGGAACAAGGAGATTGTGCTCTCACTGTACAATTCCCTTGTTCGGCCGCACCTGGAGTATGCTGTGCAGTTCTGGTCGCCCACCCTCAGGAAAGATATTGAGAGGCTGGAGCGAGTGCAGGCGAGGGCCACAAAGTTAATCCCTTCCGTTAGGCATATGGGTTACAATCGACGGTTACGCGCCCTGAACTTGTTTTCGCTTGAAACTCGGAGGCTGCGCGGTCAACTGATCGAGGTTTTCAAGCTCTTACGCGGGTTGAACGATGTCGATTTTAGAAGTATGTTTAGTTTAAATGATAACCCAACTCGTAACAATGGTTGGAAGTTGGATTTGAAAAGGTTTAGGACTAGTGTGTGTGGGAATTACTTTATGTATAAGATCTGTGACACATGGAACAGGTTACCTTCGGAAGTTGTGAACAGTTCCTCTGTGGATCAGTTCAAGAAAAGGTTAGACCAAATCTTGCACACTATTTGAGTGTGTACAAAATTTTCCCTGGCACCCGTTGCCATTGGTACCTCCTCTGTATGGGCCGCAAGGCCTTTTGAGGTACTTCTTTTCCTTGTAACTCCTTGTAACTCTCTCTCTCTCTATTATAACGGACACTGCTCTTCTAAACTCTCTTACATCACTCCTTTAAGGAGAGCACGCAGCACCAGACTTTCGACACATTCTCATTCCTTTTCTGTCCAACTCTATAAGGCAAGGGTTAATCGGTATTTTCAATTTTTCATCTACTCAACCGGTGAAATCTGGAACAATCTTCCTCAATCCATCTTTCCCCCTATCTGTGACCTCCACTCTTTCAAACGCAGTGTCCAGGCATCTTGAAAACCCTGGAACTTGATTTGACTCTCTTTTTCTTCTAAGGCGTGGGGAGGGGGCGTTTTTGCGGGCTTTCGCCCTTGCTCCCTCCTTCCTGCATAAAAAAAACAGAAGCCAGCAGCTGAAACGAACCCAGAGTCCGACCCCGAGACCACTGAGGTACCAGGAGCTCGATTATTTTGCTTAACGAGAAATTCAGCAAAGTATCAATACCAGAACATTGTAGGTATATTGACATCGGAGATCATGTCCCCGTAACTCGCAGGTTTTTTCTGGTCAGCAGTTCAACACACATTTCCAGCAGAACGATTCCTCTTGCATACAGCAACACGTGCAGTGACCTTGTACACGAATACTGACATGAACGTGTTGCCCTGGCCTGCCCAGATCCCGCATCTCAATCCCATTGACCGTCTTCGGGACCATCTGTTGAGGGAACCTCGCGAGAACGCCAAAACCCAACGTGCTTATGCAATTGGACGATGCTATAAAGGAGTGGGCAACGGATCACACCGGTAACTACAAACATCCAGTGGAGAACATGCATCGTTGTGTGGCGGCGGTTATATCATTATTAGCTATTGTACAGTAATAGCTTGTTGGAGATCCCCGCCCGCTTACTTCTGGTAAGGCGGAGTATATGCAATATATTACCAATCACGACCCATTCAAAAGTGTGGACGAAACAACTGATAACGCCATTACGCCAATGCCGTTGTCACCATGCCATCGTCCAGCAACACAAATACAGACGTGAAGAGCTAAATTGAAGATCGGAGGTACGTTGGAACGTCTTCGTTTTGCGCCTAAATGTCGATTTATTTATGTAATAATAATAATTATATTATTATTATTATTAATAATTATAATAATAGTGTTCCCACCATCTCGTTATGTTGTGGGTACTGATCGCCACACACACACACACACACACACACACACAACGGAATATAGCATACTTTACTGACTCCCCCTCCCTTCCCGTCGTTTAGAATGCTTGATACAATCCATCACTGCACTGAAACTATGCACGGGGGTTCTCGTAGTTCCTCCGGTAGTTAGCATGTGTGTTGAGAATGATGTTTCCCCACTCTCTCGTTTTTGGAAATTAGCAAAGCTTCCGTTGTGGTGCGGGAGAACTGATCTTAGGTTGTCAGTTTTGAGGTGCGTGTTGAGGTATCTATGCTGTCTACTCTACCCCAGAACACAGTAGTACCTTTCTAGAACATTACGCGGATGACTCCAGTTTGGACTGGAGAACTGGATATAGGATTGACACTAGCAAGAACTGAACTATTGCAGTCGCTTTCCCCCTACCTTTCACTTCATCCCTTTTTTTGTACACTACAGAATTTTTCATATTTTCGAAAACACTGCAGATGATTTATGGTTACCTTCAGTACCAGTTTGTTTACATAGATTCCCCAAACAAATTGAGAATGGAATTATGACATCCTCCATTGAGAACGCCAAGTGAATCTTTCTAACACCAAAAACTGCTTTCCTAAACGTAACACTAAAACCTCGGTTAAGCTGTTCCTACCATTTCGATGCAGATGAATCAAAGAATTTCTAGGACAGATCATAACAGATAAAAGGACATTACCGTACTGATAACAAATTATGTTGGTTAAAAAAACAATCCTAAATTGAACAAAATCCCGTTCTTATATTGTGAGCTTGATTGACCCTATTGATTTTTGAATTGTACATGGTAGTTTCGAAAAAAGGTTCGCTCACAAACAAAATTCCTAAATATTATAAATAATCTCTAATCGGTAATTATTGGGTTTGTTTTTTAAGAAAATGTTTAAAGAAAAAAATATTGCGAATAGTAGTTTCTTAGGCTTTTCAGAAATTGTTTCTGTTCGGAACTTTACTCCAAACCTGTGCCTTCAGACAAAAATTACAGTGCCTACGGCAGCAAAGGATAAACCAGTACAAATATTTAAAATTGTTTATTAAAAATTTCTATAGTAACATAATAAACATCATAGGAATATTTTGAAACCAATTTATCGTCCGTGCGAAATGTTAAAGAAAAAAAAAAAAATTATATATTTTTTTTTTTAGGCCAGGCTTCATATTGTATTATCAGTATTATTTTTAATGAATCAGATCTTGTTAAAACATCCACAAATAAGGAGTATGGATGACTTCTTTGATGCCTGTACACCAAGAATCTCCCTGAAAGTTTCGTAATTATGGCAACAAGATTGGTTAATGTAAATGACCAAAAAGATATGGTACATATTTCATTCTTTTTTAAATTATTGTACAATTATAAGCAATGAAATCTTTAACAAAACCCTTAAACGGTAACTCCATTAGTTTACTGGTCAGTTTTGTGATCTACAGACATGCGGTAAAATAGTTAAATTTTAATAGTTTAAATTTAAAAAAAAATTGCCAGGTGTGATGATTTAAGAAATTTATATTGTACTGATTTTTGTTAACGTTTTCCACTCTCTTCTTGTTAAAGTTTGGAGAAATGCTAGACTAAGAACTTTGTCCATCGTTAACAGAGAATCTTTTGGAAGCATTTGACAAGTCTCATTGGTCAGTGGGATTTCATTAACAGAACTCGAAGTCTGTTAAGGAAATGAACCCAATTCAAGACTGATGAATAGAAAGGTAAGAATACAACCCCTTTAAGGGAAGTTCTGATTATTGTTATTTAACCTTTTGATCGGCGTATATTAGATCACCAGTTCTTAACCTGTGGTGCACGGAGTTCTTTTAAGTGTTACGCAAGAGGGTTATAAATATGCAATTTGTTAACAAATAATTACTTTCATGATAATGTTTTCAAAAGTAACATTTGTTTTAGATGAATAACCAGCAACTTTTCCTACTGCGGGTTTACATGCTATCCAATTTTTGGTCCAGATAGATTCCAAATTATTTAACGATAATATGCAAGGCCAAATTCGAAATTTTGATTCAGTACAAATGTCTATGAACATTATTATTAATAAGAATAATAAAATAAATATAAATTTTTAGATAAGGCTGAAAGTTCGAGATTGGACATCACAGTCAACCCTCTCTCTGGTTTTGATTAGGTGGTACATGCACATTCCTTCCTCCCTTAGTGGAGGTGCTTAGAAAAGCATGGTGTCAGGAAGTGCCAAGTCGATAACACCTGTATAAGACAATTAATTGGCCACTCCTCTGGAGTTGTGTTTTTTCGAGGAATTGGGGATATAAAAAAAATAAAAAACGTACATGTACGGTAGTACTGTATTGCTTTACACTAAGTTGGCAGCGCCATACCCATACGCTCACACCGATCAAAGGATTAACCTTTGAGAAACAAACAAGGTAGACACGCAGATAAGTCCACTGAGGGATTGAATTCACAAAGGATATTGATAAAAAATATAAAAATGTATGTAATCTGTTTCGGTTAAGTAAATGATAAGATCTTGCCTGAAACTTCTCCCAACGTCGAAGGTGTCTCATCAATGATGCCATTGACTTCCAAGGCGTCAACTATTAAGTATTTTAGTGAAAGTAATAAACTGATTTTCGCATATAATGCTCTTAATGTTCACTGTACAAGCTTCGATACTGTACATTGAAAGAGCTAAAGACAAATGAAGTCCTTAACCCTCGTCAGGAACCTTCAATTTACTTACGTTGTTGGAACCATGGGGTCTATATGACAGTGGTGGGCACCGTTAACCAAAAAGTTAACTTCGTTAACCGTTAATTCGTTAAACATGTAACGGAAGTTACCGATAAACCGTTAACGTTAACTTTTATTATAAAAAAAATGAAAAACACAATATATATATAATTTAATTTTCCCTCTTCTTCTCGTTCTCCATTTTGTCCATGAGATGCATGTTGCCCTTCATGAAAATTAGCATATCAAAGTTTTCATCAGACAAAGGATTAAGGTGAAAACGCTCCCATTGTAAGACATCAATTGACTTAATTTATGTCATCAAAGTGACATGAGAATTGAAACCTTACCTGATCAGTTTTATGGTTCTTGAACTGTATCAAGGAGACTACTAATAAGGTACTCACAGACATATTATAAATATACATGACTTACTTGACAACGATTATTTTTAAATATTCACTAGCACAAACATGTTGCGCAAGAGACAGACTGCAAATGAAACGAATGTAGTTATTTGTTGTAATTGTTACATATATATTATTGAAAGTGCCTTAAAATGCTCGTAATATTTCTTGAAAGAAGTTGAAACATTCAACTCAAAATGGCAAATCTTTCCGCCTGATTTTACAGTCGACTATGTTTTGCTCAAACCAATGCCATAAATAACTACCATATTTGGTAAGACACAAATTGTGGCGACGGAAACAAATATATCGCCTGATTTTGCACTGCGGAAATGGAAATTCGTTCATCACTATTAACAGTGGCGGATTAATTGCGCACCTGCTCAGCACTGAAAATAATATAAACTTTTAAACGTTTATTTATGAATTTTTTGGGTTAACGGACTTGAGTTAACGGAAGTTAAATGTAACGGAAGTTAATTAGTCCGATAATGATTTTCAAAGTTAACTTAAAAGTTAAATCGTTAACGAAAAAGTTAACTTCGTTAATTAACGATTAACGGATTAACGGTTTGTGCCCAGCTTTGCTATATGACCCCAGGCATAAAATCTTACAAAATGGTGCTATAAGAAGCCTCTAATGAAAGTTGCATGAATGGAACATTGTATTTGTTATTTAAGAACTTTTAGCGAATATCACAGTGCTTACAAAGATTCTGTATACTCCTACGGGCTTATTATCATTATATTATTATTATTATTTTGCTGTCGATCAGTGGGAAACATTATTATTTTATAATTAGCATTTCTGAGAAGTTTCTTAGCATTCTCTAAGCGTTTATTATACGGTATAACAATATATTTTCATCATTAGTCACAATAATAATTTTTCATTAAATGTGAAACCTTTTACTGGCTACATATAATAGGCGCGTTTAATTAAAATGCTTCGGATATTGTAAGGCGCTAAGAATGTCTGTAAAGCTCTGAGGAACACTGACTAGATAACTGATAGGAAGTTCTTTTCGGGTCACATTGATAAAAAATTTGTGTTGGGGGGGGGGCGGGGGGGGGGTTTACGGTAGACGGAAAATTGAAGGTTGTCATTACCAACATTTTCCACCTATTACAATCCCTCATTATCAAATTCTTTCTTCCATTTCTTTCCGGGCCACAGTGATTAAGTTAAAATGTCAGTTACCTCGTCAATGTTCTTCGGAGCTTGCACATTTAGCTTCTAAAACAAGGTAATGTTTTGGCGCCTTCCCTATCCGAAGCATTTCGTATGAAAATGTGTACGAATTCGGGTGAGAATGCAGAAATAACTCCACACCGGTGCTTCAATTGTAACAGTAATGATGAAAATGCAAATAATGGTAAATATATTGTTTTATCATATAATAAGCTCTTTGTCTACATTTAAGTTGCATTTAGAGAATACGGATTGCAGCAAAAAAAAAAAAAAAAAAAAAACCGTAGGAGTGTACAGACTGCTACTGTAATCACAGTGCTAAGAAACTGGGAAAAGTCTCTAAAACCGATTGGAGGAGCCTTAGAACGGACTCAAGTTCCTGACAATTTAAATTAAAAACAAATCGGCGACTGTAAAAAAACACTTCAATATTCTCCTTATGTTAATAAGTTCTGGTATAGAAGCGCTGAGAGAGTCATGTAAATATTAATAAAATATTGTATAAAAAAAATGTTTATTAACAGTCGTAAGATACGATATATCCTGTTACATGGCGAAGTTAGTACATCTTCCTGGTCGAGGACAATATAAAGGTCATCCAATTGTGAAGTTAAGTATACTTTCAGTAACACACACAAATGTATCATTTACGGGAGAAATTTATGTAGATTGTGTGGGTGGTTGAAGTAACTCCTGCCACGGGCAGTTTCATAGAGAAACTTATTTTTGAAAATGGGCGTCTTAAATTTGGAACTATCGAATACAAATTAATACTACGTGGTCTGTATTAAGCACTGGAAAACATAATATGATGTCATTGCTCTGCAAAAGTTCACTGTAACCCATCAACAATTCCGAAAATGATACGTTACCAGCAGTCTGGTAATATCACAAACTCCGCTCAGTATGCCCCTGGAAGTCGTCTGCGAGAGATGAAGTTCTTCGACATTATAGCTAACCTACATTTGCTTTGTTTTTTTTCTTCTCTCGAGGACACATTTAAGTAAGGTACAGCGAACTGTATATGCAGAAAATTCACTCCATTCCCTCTGTTCATTAGATGGTACTCTCCCGTTTTCGAGACTCAAACGTCCAACTTCACCTCTCAGTAAAATTCTTTGGGCAGCCTGAATGGTGGGATTTGTTTGCGATATTATCCAACTACTGGTAACAGCGCTCTCAGAACTGTTGACTGGTTAAGGTGAATTTTAAGACTGGAGAGTCCCCGTACAGAGCAATGATGATACTCTTTCAGAAACACGTTTGCCTGCCAGCTTTGTTCTTGAAAAAATATTTAATGGAAAACACTTAATAAGACTTGCTTATTTCTCAGTAATTAATCTCTCTCTGATAGTTCCAAATTTAAGACATTCAGTGTTGAAAATAATTTTTCTTATGAAAACTCCTCACTTAGAATACCACCAATTTTTCTTTATCAGATTTCACAAACCTCATGAGAGTAATCTACTTGAAATTGTCTTCCACAGGATGTATAAAACTGTTGTTATTCATTAACACAAGTTGAAAAGGTTAGATTTTCTTAGGTATACCTTAAAATTTGCAGGTGATCGGTTGCTCTAACGCCATTGTACATAATTTCAATAAATTAACAGCATTTCAGTCATTTCAAAGTATTACCGTCACTATAGAATGTACGATACTTTTTTTTTTATTACGTTTACCGTACACGAGTACAACTTGTTTTAGGACAGCTCGAATCCTGCACTCGAAGTGATCGCATATAGTAATTTCTCCCTTAGCGTATTCTCATCTTTGTATTCTGGAAGCTTCAGAAGGTTCATACAAGTGGAAGCAGATGGTAAACGGTCTTCGCTACCAGAAGGTTGAATGCAGAACGAAGGAAAAAGCTCCTGCAAAACGAAAAATCAGTGTTCCATCAAATTGTGGAAAGGTGGAGGGGTGTAAGATAAATGACAAAGAACTCCACCAATGAAGGTGTTACATCCATCGACATGACCAAGTCCTGATATTCCTCGAACTACTGTGTCGAAAAGAGACTCGGAATTAAAAGAATTTGCCAATCGGACACTTCGCCCCTAAATCAACGTACCAATGGTCCCAACATTTCGTTGTGCCTAGTATTTCAGGCTTCTCAACATCCAAAGTGCAAACTACCAATAAATACGTCATCCATTTCACCAGTCTATATACAAAGCTTACACCAACTTCGTATATTTCAGTGTGATCCTCGTCTTAATTCCATGTAAGTTGCTGTAATGAAACTTAGCAAGAAAAACCAGATTTTCTGTATCAAATTTGCCATACTTAAAAAAAAAAAAAGATTTTTACATTGTACCTAGCTGTACTGTCAACTCATTTAAACCCTTAATGGCGTCAGCTACTCATACCATGAAAATATCAGGTCATCCCAAAGTAATGTTTTTCAGATCGGAATTTGAAGGGAAGGGGGGGGACTTTTTAATCTAGTATATGTTTTCCATCGGAATCGATAACACTGCCACCGTCCTACAAGCTTTTCAATGCCATGTTTGTAAAATTCAGGCGGTTTTGAGGGGGGGGGGGGGACGTACAAAGACCGTTTCTCGTCAAGATAGTTTTGCAGACTCCTGAAGAGATGATAATCTGAAGGCGCAAGGTCTGGAGGATGTGGAAGTTTTTCCCACCCAAACTCCTCAATTTTCGCAGAAGTGATCCGAGCGGTATGAGGACGTGCGTTGTCGTAGTGGAACACGATTCCTTTCCGATTAACCAAAGAAGGTCTCTTCTTTTAGTGCACTGTTCAATCGATCCAGTCGTTGACAGTAGACTTGAGCGGTGATTGTGTGGTAAAGTTTCAAAGTGTATTACATCACTAGTCACTAAACGGTGCAAAAACGGATCTTGGAGTTCACGGGAATGAAGAGCTGTGCTAATGTTTACCCGCACCCTCAGATGGCCGACCGACAATTCATGTGCCACCCATTTTCCTAACTTAGGCACTTTCCCCGAGTTGTTGCAAATGTCGATGGATGGTGGACGGGGATGAATCGAGTTTCTGGGCCAATTCTTCGACAGTTGTTGAACAGTCTTCTTCAAGTGCGGCTAACAGCAGGTCGTCCAGAGCGTGCTGCATCTGTCAAACAGCAATCACCATTCCTAAACTTTTAAAAACCATCTTTAACGTTTCCTCACATGCAGAATATCGCTGCCATAAACGTCCTGAATGTTTCGCGTTGCTTCAATAGCACTATTCCCTTTTTTGAACTCGTAAAGCATTATATGCCTGATATGCTCTTCTGATACCGCCATGTTTATGAGGGGTTCACATAAAGCAAAACACGTTTTCACTGGTCAAGGTCTGTAAAGTATGTAGCGAAACACGATAGATCTCCTCTTAGATATAACCTTCGGAAAATTTATGCTTAAACCGAGTAGGACTAATTTAAACTTAATCTATCGTAAAAAACATTACTTATGGGATGACCTTGATAATAGGCCATTTTGTAACTAGTGATCTTTCACTTCCAATCTATAACGGCGTTGTCCCAACCACGTCGTCCAATAATCTCGCACACTAATCATGTAACTAATAATCTCGCATACTAATCATGTAACTAATAATCTCGCATACTAATCATGTAACTAATAATCTCGCACACTAATCATGTAACTAATTAAAAGGATGTCATAGCTCACTTTAAAGCCGAGCAGAGGTGGTCTCGAACAACTGGTGACAAATTTGAGCAACTGCCGGCACTGCATTTCGTTAAACGTGGATACAACCTTCCAAAAGTTCACGATGGTTGGATGACCGTCGTGGTATACACCTGAAACGAGAAGAGTCTTTTGTTATTAATAAAACTTGTAAAAGATAAATAGTAAAACCTACTTAAAGGCAAGAACTGAAATTCCCACTGGTTGCTCAAGAAGAATCTTAAAATGTTACCAATTTAAAATGGAAACTCCTCCCCTCCAATGTATTTTTTAATGTTATTGCAAACTTCTAACTCTTAACTTCCACTGAAGAATTCCAACCAAAACCAACCTGAATAGACTGTGTTGCTTTTCAGCCCATCGATGTCGATGGGGGTTGCAGCCCCTGAAACCATCATCTGAAGTTCCCTCCAATCGAACAATCGAAGCCACCGGCTCTCAATCACATTAAACACGCCTGTAATCAAACCACAACAAATTAAAGGATTTAACTTTAAATTCTTTCAAATTTACAAGAACGAGTTTCAAAAAGTGTCATCCCTTTGTGAAAGAGACAGGATCGCCAGTTTCTGTATTAAAGGTCGATGAAAGAGCGTTTGACATTTAATGAGGAATGAGAATCTGTTAAATTAGTAGTTAAATCAGCTCCGGTTCCTATTATGTGCTGGCAAAAATTATGCATTCAAAATTAGTTTCCGAAACTGCTGTATAAAGTTAATTTAAATTCCATTAAAAACCAGAAAACCATCAAACGAACAAGTTTGTGCACGTGTGCACGGCAATAAGCGAGATCGACTGCAATAATTCAGTTATTATCTAACAAGGTTAAGTTAAGTTTGGTTATATATATATATATTTTTTTTTTTTGTATTGGGGCGTTTACCGCCATTTCCCGCTATATGGTAGCGGATATCATGGCGAGGCGGAATACGAGAAAGAGAAACGGAGACGGAGAAAAGGCACTAGAAAAGGGAGAACAGCGGACTACAGGTGAGAAGCCACCTAAAGCTCAGATAGGATGCGAGATTGGGAGAGGAAGAGGAAAAGACGGTCAAGCGAGAAGAGAGGGCTCTCAGCGAGCATAAGGCGTAAACGTTCGGGGAGGGGGAAATCAGAAAGGAACGGAAAAGCGCGACGACGTACTGACGACAGGGTGGGGCATTCCACAAGGATGTGAGAGACGGGAGGGGCGACTGGCAGGAGGCGCAACGAGGAGCCTCCTGCCGGAACATAAGATAGCCGTGCGTGAGGCGCGTATGGCCGATGCGAAGCCGCGCAAGGACGACCTCTTTGTGTCTGGAGCGGTGGAAAGAGGACACCCAATATGACAGACGGGGGCGGATGGACCAGAGTTTATTTCCGGTGGCATCGTCCCAGGACTGTTGCCACATGCGATCGTAAAAGGAACGAAAGACCTGCACATAGTCTGAGAAGGGGAGCGGGCGGGGGAGGGGAGGCAGCGAGGCGGCGGACCGGGCTAAGCGGTCCGCCGCCTCATTACCGGAAACACCAACATGGGCGGGAACCCAGCAGAAGGTGACCCGGATCCGGTGAATGGTGTGCAGGACATGGTACTCCTGTTGAATAAGGCGTACGAGGGGGTCCGGGGAATCATAGCGCTCGAGCGCCTGAAGGGCGCTCAGCGAGTCCGAAAAAATGGTACAGGAGGACCGCGAACAACCCGATACCAGACGGAGGGCTTCCAGAAGGGCAAAGAGCTCCGCGGAAAAGATGGAGGCCTGAACCGGCAGGGGATACCCCGGGAGGTAGGTGACAATGACGGAGAGAAGACGGCGGCCGCGACACCTGCAGGGGAGCGCGAGCCGTCGGTGTAGACGGGAACGTCGTCCGAATGGACGGGAAGATGGGCCAGAAAAGAAGACCGGAGGACGGCAGGAAGAGACTCCTTACGCAGGCCACGGAGCGCCTGGCAACGGCAGATAGGGGTGGTCCGCCAGGGGGGCGAAAGATCGAAGGAGAACGGCAGAATAGAGGGTGGGGGGATCCCCAGGACGAGAAAATCTCGGCCAGAGAGGCAGCGAAATGCCACGTGTCAGGCCGGGGTAGCGCCTGGGAGATCGCGGAGAAGAGTAGGGACTTCGGGAGGCGGCAGATGCGAAGGTAACACTTCGCCATGAGAAGGCCCCGGCGAAGGGGCAGGGGGGGGGGGGTGTCCACAGTCCACCTGAAGACTAGCGACAGGGGACGAGCGGAAGGCACCCGACGCCAGGCGAAGGCCACGGTGGAGAAGAGGATCCAGCATACGGAGTGCCGGAGAGGAGGCGGAACTGTAGACCACACAGCCGTAGTCGACACGGGATTGCACCAGGGAGGTGTACAGGCGCAGCAGAGTACGCCTGTCCGCCCCCCAGGTCGTGTGGGACAGATGACCCAAAAGGGAGAGGGTGCGGCGAGATGTTTGCCGCAACCGCCTAAGGTGTGGAACCCAACCGAAAAATCCGTCGAGGGTCATACCCAGGAATCTAACGGATGGGACGAGGGGAAGAGGAGTGCCGGCAAGGGTAAGAGCGAAGGTATGCGACAGACGGAGGCGCCGAGGACGGAAAAGCATACTGGAAGACTTAGAGGGTGAGAAAGCATAGCCAACCGAGGACGCCCAGCGAACCACCGCATTGATGGCTAGCTGGAGCCGACGTTCAGCCAAAGACGGGAGGCGGCCAGAGCAATAGATAGCCAGGTCATCGGCATAGAGGGAGCTACGAACAGATGTAGGCAGGACCGTAGCGACTGTGTTCATCACGAGTGAGAAACACAAGACGCTAAGGACACTACCCTGAGGGACACCCTCCTCCAACGGAAAGCGGTCAGAGAGGGCAGAACCGATGCGGACGCGGAAAGAACGGGCGGACAAGAAGTTATAAATAAAGGAAGGGAGAAAGCCTACGAAACCCAGGGAGCGTAAGCAGTCAAAGACCGCGCTCCGCCGGGTAGTATCGTAGGCCTTCTGGAGGTCGAAAAAGACGGCGAGTACAAATTGACGCCGGGAGAAAGCCTCCTGCACGTCATGGCTAAGGAGAAGGAGGGGGTCGGTGGTAGACCGGAAGCGCCGGAAACCAGCCTGGGTAGCAGGGTACTGGTCACTCGCCTCCAAGGTAAAGGACAGCCGCGAGGCGACCATTGCCTCCATCACCTTGCAGGCACAGCATGTTAGGGAAATGGGGCGATAGTTCGACGGGAGTGAGGGGTCTTTATCGGGCTTCGGGATGGGGACGACGATGGACTCACGCCATCGGTCCGGAAATGAACCCTCCAACCAAATCCGGTTATAGAGGTCCAGTAGAAAGCTGAGAGCAGAGGGGTGGAGATGCCGTAAAAGGTCATAGGGGATATTATCGGGGCCGGGGGCGGAGGAGCGTCGGGGGCGGAGGGCCTCCCGAAGCTCTGTCATATGGAAGAGGTGATTATAGGGGTCATTCCTATGAGGTGGAAATTCCGGTGGGTCGCGGCGGGAGTGGGGGGAATCGGAACTGGAGATGGCTGCAAAGTGCGCCGCGAGTGCGTTCGCGACGGCCTCCGGATCGGACACGAACTCGTCGTCCCCGACCCGAAGCACCGGGGGTCGAGGGGGGACACGGGTCCCCTCAAAGCTACGCACCTTGCGCCAAACAGTCAAGGGGGCAGTCGAGGAGGAGATCCCGGACACGTAACTCCGCCAGGAGGTACGCCGGGCCAGTTTCAGGACCCGACGGGCCACTGCCTTCAGGCGCTGAAATTCTATCTTGTGCTCCAGCTGGCGGGTCCGGTAGAAGCGGCGGCCGGCACGGCGCCGCTCCTGAACGGCATGGGAGCACTCTGGGGTCCACCATGGGACGCTTCGCGGTCTGGGGGAGCCAGAGGTACGGGGGATGCAACTGGCGGCAGCCGAGAGGATCTTACTCTCGAGGAAGGCAAGGGCCTCATTGACGGAGGGAAAGGCAGGAATTGATGGCGAGATCGCCGTGCCCCTCGCGTATGAGGCCAAGTCTGCTCGGGCGAACAGCCAGCGCGGGCGGACAGAGGTGGGGGGGAGGAGACGGGTCGGGGTAAGACACACTGGGAAATGGTCACTGCCGGAAGAATCCGGCAGGACCTCCCAGGTGAACTCCGTCACGATTTCGAGGGAAACCAGGGAAAGGTCGATACAGGTGAAACTGTCATGGGCCGAGTGAAGGCAGGTTGGGGAGCCATCGTTCAGAAAGGTGAACTCGAGCTCGTCCATAAGGGAGAGAAGGGTCCCGGAGAGAAAGGTGGAGCAAACGTCCCCCCAGGCCGGGTCCCGACTGTTGAAGTCCCCGAGAATCAGAAAAGGGCGGGGAAGCTGGAGAATTAGGTCACGGAGAGAATCGGGTGGAGGGCGTACGTTAGGGGAGAGGTAAAGAGAGCAGACCGTGAGCTGGCGCCCCAAGAAAAGGCGCACGGCCACAGCTTGCAGGACTGTACGGAGCGGGAGGGGGCGGAAAGGGACGGAGCGGTGCACGAAGACCGCGGCGCCCCCCCTCCCGCCCCATCGAGAGGCGGGGAAGGGAGCCCGCAGTAACCGGACACTCGAGGGAGGGAACGGGATCCCAGAATCGTCTCCTGAAGGCAGAAACACGCCGGACACCTGGAGGCCAGGGGAGAGGAGAGACTCTCGAGGCCTACCAGGAGCCCGCGGATGTTCCACTGCAGGAGCGAGGTATAGGGAGGGGTAGGAAGGTCAGCGTAAAGGATGATTATGGGGTGGGTGGGCCGATCGGGCGGCCCGAGATTAAAGAGGGAATCGGAAAGCCCCGGAGTTCAGTGAGGGACGCCGAACGAGGGCGAAGGCGAGGGTCCCCCCGACGAGGGGGCGATGTGGAACCAGACGCCGGCAAGTCCTCCAGAGGAGGAGTCTCCCGGACGTCCGGGGGAGAGCGATGCAGAGAAGGGGATGTGAGAGGTATCCAGAATGCCCCTCCCTTCACCGGAGGTGCGGGGGAGGCAGGACTACGAGGGGGAGTGGAAAATAATACCTCACCCAGAGGCATTGGCAGGTCGAGGAGAGAGATGGGGCGGGTCAAACGCGGGGGCGTGCACGCCCCCACGCCGACCAGGCGGGCGAGTTCCCCCTCCAGTGGGTCCATCGACCGGGCCGGAGAGGGGTGTATCTCAGCCTCCACCACGAGGGCCGACGGGGACACCAGGGGGGAGCGTGCATAACGGTTGCGCAGTGGGGACGGTGAGGACACCGGGGCGGTAGGGCGAAGGGGGCGTTTGTGTTTAGGAGAGGAAGGTGATGCGAGGCTTATGGCGTCGAACCTTTCGGGGTCACCACTGGCGCGGCGCTTGCGGCCCCTATCCCTCCGTCGTGCGGCCGCGTGGGTGACGGCGGGTCACGATCCGGAATGGGGGTGGCCGAAGGCGCCGGTGGAGAGGGCGTAGAAGGGGCAGGGGGGGTTGCCGACGAAGCATCGGCGTTCGCGGAGGGAGCACCGTGGGGACGCGCTGGTGGTACGGGGAGCCGCGGTAGGAGTCCGCTGGGCGGCAGAGGATGGACTGGAGTAGCGGACACGGTGGGTGGAGGCGCGTTGGGAACCGCCGGTGAGGACGGGGTCCGGGAACGGAGAGCCTCGGCGTACGAGGCACACGCCGGGCCTCGCCGCCACGCAACCGCTCCCGCGCCTCCCGAGCGCTGAGAAACTCTGATGAACAGAGGGCCCGAACCTCCCTTCAAAGAGGAAGGACGGGCAAGAGCGGGATGAAGCAGGGTGTGGTCCATGGCAGTTGGTGCAGGAAGGCGGAGCAGTACAGGGCAAGGGGTGGGGAGGGCCGCCGCAGCGGACACACAACGGGGCCGGCTGACGGCAGGAGCTGCTCACGTGGCCAAACCTATTACACTGAAAACAGCGCGTAGGATCTGGCACGTATGGTCGTACTGAGAATTCGCACGCTCGTCTCTCACCAAAGCCCCAGAATACCGAAACGAGGGGCACCAGTGAGTCGAAAGTGAGGAGCAGGCGAGGAGAAGGGGCAGTTGGGGACCGCGATCTGTCGGGAAAGCGGTACACCCTCACAAACACCCTGGGAGGCGAGGTCAATCTGGAGGTCTTCCACCGGGATGGGTAGAAGACGAGCAGCGTAAATTGTGCCCTGGCACTGATTGAGGCGGGGGTGGGGAGTCACCGTGATCCCGCAGCCCAGGACATCGGGGATAGCGAGCAGAGAAGAGGTTTCGGCAGAGGAACGCGACCTTATCAAAATGGAGCCATCCCTCTGAGGCCGAAGGTCAAAACGCGCCGTCCCCGTCTTCCCATGGATCGCTCGAAAGAGACGTTCGTGGTTAGTGGGGAGGGGCTTGGAGGAGGAGGGCGGAGGACGAGGAACTTGTCCATCGTCCTAAGGCCGAGTGAAGCCGTCTGGCCAAACACCACCGGAACTTCGAGGGGGCGAGAAGACGAGAAAGGCGGACGGCGACGTCGGGTCCCACGTCCCCCAGGGGCCGAGGGGGCCGGGGGCGATGAGGCCCGACCGGAGTGGGAGGCGACCGGGGCCGCGGGCCTCCCACCTGAGGGCGAAAAAGCAGGGGTCCCTATCGGGACGTGGAATATGGGGGGATCCAGGGGTCGGGGGGTCCACTGCAGGTCCATCCGCTACTGGCGGGGGTCGGGCAGCGGCGCCACGAGCCTGGGGAAGAGAGGGAGAGGAGGCGTCGGCAAGAAGAGCAGACGGGGTGGGCGAGGGCTGCCGACTGCCCTTACCAGACCCACGGTCCAAAGAGGTAGTCAGAGGGAGGTCAGATGCACAAGCCGGGTCGTCAACGAGGTCCATTAGAGTGTAAGTGTTTCCATAGAAATTTTTATTGTAGTTTCGCGCCCGGGGCCGCGGGGAACCGATTACCCGGGGCCCAAGGGGACCAAGCGCACGCCGCGGGGGGTGGGTGCCTCGTCCCATGCAGGTACCCCCGTTTCAAAAGGGGCCCTTGCAGCGTCGAGAGTTCTCCCCCGCCGGCAGCAAAGACCAAGGCCCCCCAGGGTCCCAGGCCTGGGCACCCTACCAGCCAACTTAGTCCGGCCCCGGCCATGGGGGCGAGACCCCCAGCGACCAGCCCCGGCAGCCCACGGGGGCGCGCGAAGTGAACAGAGAAAGCAGAAAAAACAGAGGGGGCAAGGAAGAGGGTAAAGAGGGGAAGACAGGAAAGAGGGGGCTGTAGGATAGCAGGGTATGCTAAAAGTCCACTTCGCAACCGGGCGGGGACCCGGCAGGGCCCCCAGCCGCGGCTGACCCCCCTCGCCACATGTAGGCAGGAGCCCGCGGGCGATCCACCCAGAAAGACCGCCCGCGGGGAGGGGGTATATATATATATATATATATATATGCATATAACTGCAATGACCACGTAGTATATAAATGAATAGAAACGACATAAGTATTAAGGAACGTTTCTGCACACGAGGAGGAGAGAGAACGAATAAATGAAAAATGAGGCGAACCGCCCGGGAATCGAACCCAGGGCCTTCCAATTGCCGGTTGGAGGTCCGTAGCATAATGGTAGCGCGTCCAACCGGCAATTGGAAGGCCCTGGGTTCGATTCCCGGGCGGTTCGCCTCATTTTTCATTTATTCGTTATCTCTCCTCCTCGTGTGCAGAAACGTTCCTTAATACTTATGTCGTTTCTATTCATTTATATACTGCGTGGTCATTGCAGTTATATGCGCATATTCACGATTTGCGAGGGTGCCCTCTCAGGGCATTGGTTTCTGCCCTATGTGGGAGAATTTCGATTTGTGATTAATCGAGGTCCGTAGCATAATGGTAGCGCGTCCAACCGGCAATTGGAAGGCCCTGGGTTCGATTCCGGGCGGTTCGCCTCATTTTTCATTTATTCGTTATCTCTCCTCCTCGTGTGCAGAAACGTTCCTTAATACTTATGTCGTTTCTATTCATATATATATATATATATATATATAATATATATATATATATATATATATTAGGGTGTCCCAGCCTCACATGTGAAAATAAAAATTTGCAAGAGTCAAATCGCACACCCCTTTAATTAATTACACTTGAAGAAAGGAAAACATGGGCGAAATTTCGTTGGCCTATTAGGAGGGGAAGGGTCCCCTCATTGACCTTATTTATTCGACCCTATATGAACAAACGTAAATGCTCAGCATTAATCATTCTAGAATGGAAGAATGAAATGTAAATTCTTTCTAATGACTAAATTAAAGGAAATGGAAATTCTTCCTAATGGCACATTTCATTTCGGGGGACAGAGGATCTTTTTGTCTGCTGAGGGGAACTGCTGGCGGTGGTATTCGACGACTTGGTACACGAGCTGCCGTTCCTCCTCGTTTTTTGTCAGGCCCTCGTTGAAATCTTCCGCCAGTTTCACCGCCCGTTCTGCCGCGTCGTTCACAGACTTCAACGATGGTGCACATCCTTCGAGATCTTTGGGGTTTTTTGGAACCGGCAGCTTCAGGCAATGAAAAAGGTTTTGAGTCCTTTTCGTGACCAAGGTGCTCAAATCCGACCGTCTCACGGTCAAGACACTCTTTCCCTCCAGCCGACGCAGATCTTTTGGGTTTTCGGTCTTCTTGTGCAGGTTTTGGAGCATGGCTGTCTTCTCTGCATCGGTGGTTTTGGAGGAGAACATAGCGAGTCCGGCTAAATCTTCGCTTAGGTACCAGAGGTGGCCCCGGAATTTCGTCAATGCGGCGGTACCTACATCATGATCCACCGCCTTGTACCGCTCTAGGTCCTCCAACAGCTCCAGGTCATTGACGGGCGCGTCCGCCGTCAATGGAGCCTCGAACCACCTCTGGAGGTAGATGGTGACGGCAAAGACGTTTATCCTGCGTAGTGACCGGACCTCGTGAGCGGTCAGGTGGAATTGGCTTCGGAAGATGAACATCTTAAGACAGTAAATGCCTTTGGCCATCCACCTGGCCCGGTGGTATGCTCCAGGATGATTGTACCGGAGATCTCGTTTGCCATGACCATCGAGGAAGACCAGAGCGAGGATCAGGAACTCCCGGTAATCGTCTCTTGGGTGGCCAACTTCAAGCTGGTCTTCAATGAAGTGGACAATCTGCTCTTTTTTCAACGCCACCCATTCCGAAAGGATGTCGCTTGGGCCATCGCCGTTGAACGGAGAAGCCTGTTTCTGGTCGATGAACTCCCATTGGGATTTGAAGCGAGCGAACAGCACAATTTCGGGGCCAGAAGACCTGAAGAACAGGTCAAAGACTGAGGTGATTACCAATTCCATCATGTGGTGTCTGCAAGCCAGGAAAAGAACGCGGCAGTCCATTTGGTCCTGGATAATCGTACAAGCGCCGCTGTGAATACCGGTATTCGCCGCTGTTGTGTCGAAGCAGAGACCGGCAATCCATGGTTGAACTTGCGGCCAATCGTCCAGCACCTTCAGAACAGCTCCAGCCATCCGCTGTCCCGTGCTGTCAGGGATTTTTGGGATCGCCAACAATTTCTCAAGATTCTTCCCGCTGACCAGCACTGGTATGCGATACGATTTCCCTCCATCCGAATCAGGGAGGAGTTTGCCATCAAAGTGGACGACAAGCGGCGTATCAGGATTGAACTCGGTCTTGATTCCGGCTGCCAAGTTCTTCCTGGACTTCTGCCGTGAACGGTGAAGACTTGATTTGGACAAGGTGACCGAGGATAACTCAACTCCCGCGGCAGCGAGTGCTGGAGCCACAATGTGCATCGCTTGGCGTACTGAGGTTCCAGTTCGATCCAAGGCTGCAGCAAAATTGGGATATTGGATGATCCTCCTTGCCGACACTTGGCCGTCCTTGGGAGTGGATCGAGGAGCCGAAAGACCAGGAGAGGAATATTGGACATCATCATTGGATGCTTCGGCCATGGACTCCGAAGAAGAAGACCCACTTTTCACCGTTCCTTTTGCTTGCAGTGAGTCCATCTCTTCGCGGCTTTTCTTCTTCCTCTTCTCTTCAGCTGCTCGGCGTTTCTCCCGCTCTGCTGCCCTGCGAGCAAACTCCAGGTCCTCTCCTCCGATGTACATCTTCCGCACGGTTCGCTGGTCATTCAGAAAGTCTCGATCTTCGGGGACTTTGATGAGTTTCATGGCGTTGGCATGAGCTGTTTCGAACAGTGTATTCAGGTTGGCTTGGAATCCCTTTTCCCGCTCCAGTTGCTTCTCTTCCCCACGGTTTCAGTTTCTGGCAACCTTCTCGTAGTCCGTGGAGAGGGCCTTGATCCTCTCGACGCACTTGGGCTTGTGGGAGGTCGGAATAGATGCCCGAGCCCACACCGCCATAACCTCATCAGCTACCACATTGGCAGCTTCCGCCGTGGACGTTTTTTTCTTCCGAGTGAAGAACAACAGACGTCGAAGAACATCTCCCACTGTCGGGAGTTGACACAGCGTTTCCAGGGGTTCATTTCGCAACACCCCCACCAACCACACAGTCTCCTGCTTTCTTGTATCCATAACCTGAAAAGAAATATGCTACAATTAGTATAAGGTAGAGAGTAGCCGTTCAGCAATAGTAACACATGGTTTGAGGGGACCCTTAAAATTAAAGAACACGAATGAAATTCATCTTGCTGGCATGTTTTCACGAGTGGAAGAAATTAGGGGGGTGTGCATGACAAACTTCAGGAACAAAAAAAATTGGGACACTAATATATATATATATATATATATATATATATATAATATATTTTTTTTTTTTTAAGTTCGGGAAGAACCGATTCGCCTCTATTTAAAGGGCATATCTCAGCGGAAAAACAAAGAAAAAGTGAGAGGAAAGACAGAGGAAAAAGAAAGGGTGGAGGGGACAGTCGAAGTGGAAAAAGACCAAGGATGACAAGGACTGCAGGGTCGAGCCCCATCATCCTTGGGTGCTAGGGCCGGGAGGGCGCACGTGAAACCTCCAGGAACAAGCACGTACAAACGAGCACAAAGAGCACTCAAGAGCACGAGCTTAGAACCCCCTTGCGGGGATATATATATATATATATATATATATATATATATATATATATATATATACACACACACAAACTCAGAATGGTCCCCTGAGAAACTTATATGTTAAACACAGACCGTGCATGGAACAAGGAACTCTTCTGGGAAAATTAAATCCACTATAGTCCGAATAAGTAATGGTAAATTACAAATACCATAGTTTTTTTTTTTCATGATGCAAGCCCGACGTGGGCAACGGGTCTCTCGCAAAGAGGTCCCATAAATATAGCTTCCCTCACCAGCTATCTGCAAAGCAGACAGGATCCAGCTTTGGGACATGGATCTAGGGTTTAAAGCAAGCCTAGCCCTGCTACGTTTAGAACCTCAATATAAGCAAAAGACTCGTTGCATTCACGTCGGATTGAATACATCAAAGAAAAAGGGGTAACTATTGTATTTTTAGCCAAAAAAAACAAAACAAAAACCTCAACCGGGACATGAGCGTCCACTTTTCAAGGCACATAACACGTCCGTTTAATATACACAAACTCAGAATGGTCCCCTGAGAAACTTATATGTTAAACACAGACCGTGCATGGAACAAGGAACTCTTCTGGGAAAATTAAATCCACTATAGTCCGAATAAGTAATGGTAAATGACAAATACCATAGTTTTTCTTTTTCATGATGCAAGCCCGACGTGGGCAACGGGTCTCTCGCAAAGAGGTCCCATAAATATAGCTTCCCTCACCAGCTATCTGCAAAGCAGACAGGATCCATGTCCCAAAGCTGGATCCTGTCTGCTTTGCAGATAGCTGGTGAGGGAAGCTATATTTATGGGACCTCTTTGCGAGAGACCCGTTGCCCACGTCGGGCTTGCATCATGAAAAAGAAAAACTATGGTATTTGTCATTTACCATTACTTATTCGGACTATAGTGGATTTAATTTTCCCAGAAGAGTTCCTTGTTCCATGCACGGTCTGTGTTTAACATTTTATATATATATATATATATATAATATATATAATATATATATATAGTCTGTCTGTCTGTCCCTAACAAGGAAGGTTAATGGGATTGTACAGACCGTCAACGTCTTGTCTTTAATATTCAGCTGACGTTTGACGTTGCAAACAAACGCGACACACCACACCAAATGCAACAATTGCAATACGAGAGTTAACTTCCCCGGACACCATGGAAACTCTCGAGGCAGCGATAATATGACGTAATGATAAAAATAGGAGTACGACATCAACTAACAAACTGGTTTTTCTAGTTCTCTTTTCGAACAAAGCAAGTTAAATTTAAGTTTTCTTTAGAACAATATAACTTCAAAAAATGTGATAAAAAACAGGACTTCTGCAGCACCTAACTGATTTGTTTTTTTGTCCCCGAGTTCAAGCGTCGCGTTCATTCTATGGAGTTGGGTAAATGGGTGTCTGCATAATGTATGTTTAAAAATTCAAATATTTCGCTCTTCAAGAGCCATCCGAGCCAGAGCATTAACCCAATAAACGAGTATGTTGCCCGACCCAACTCAACCCCAAGTGACCGTGGCGAGAATCGAACCTTTCCTTTTCAGTCCGAAAAAATAAAATACTCACAATAGCAGTGCAGAAATTTAATTCATCCAGTAAAACGTCAAACTATTTTCATTCGTGGTACATAAATGACTACGGATTTATCGAAATATCGTTTATAAAACAAAAAGGATTATTCAGTAAATGTATAAAATGAATCCACTAATAACGAGTCAAATGCTGAAAGAGAAAGTTTCATATTTCAAATTACAATTGATTTGGCTTGGCAGAAATTGCTCGAGCAATCAAACTGAATGAATGATTCGAAGACGGGATCGATAATTGCTCTGCACCATCACTGAATGTGACAAAATAAAAGAGAAAACTGGACTGACCTTCTTTAAAGGCTTGGCACTGCTTTGCAATTTGTTTGTTCAATTTGTAGTCTGCCATCCTATAAATGTACTCTATGCAGTTTTCATTCGTGACTGGAATATTCACACCGTTAGGCACAAGTTCCTCGACCTGAAACATATTTACCTTCTTTCATAAACAAGAACTAAATCGGAACGACATATATGTCCCCCCCTATGTTTGTGACCTTGACTTTTAGGGTAAGAACCCGATTCTTGCTCGCGACATATCACCTTGTGGTTATACATGCGTATATAAATTTTCATAAACTTAATGCTGAGCGGTTCAAAAATTACAGTGTGGACACGAAAATGTGACAAGCAGACGAACTGACGAGTGTAATTCAGTATGGCTCCTCCAAATTTATTTGGCCAAGGACATAATAAAGTACAACAATAAAACGGTTAATCATCACAAATATATTGGTGTGTGACTCACGCTGTTTTGTCCCAGCTGCGCATTCAAAACCGTGAAGTCGAGGCCCAAATCCTGAATGTCCCCATCAAAGTTCTTTAAAGAGAGAAGGTTCTTGCACAGTTCTGGATCCAGTGTGTCCAGATGGTGGAATTCAACAGAGTTTGAGAGTCCGCTCAGGAGTTTTGAGAGGAAAAATCCCGCAAGGGGTATCTCGACCAGGAGGTTCTCATACAATGCCTGGAGAAGGAATATGGGGAGAAAGTGGTTACATAAACACCAATCTGTTCACAATATTAAGATTGTTTACAATCTCTCCAACCGAATTTCGCTGCGATATGACTCGCTGGAATTGAAACGGCGACGAATTCTTTACTACTACAACAACAACGTTAGGGCTACAGTAATGACAACCTCAAAAGAAGAAAACCGACATGGCTGTACTCGTATAAAGAATGGACTAGAAACCCATCACGAGGGGTGACCCGACCAAATTTGAATATCACAAGTGTTCTCATCAAATGTAGAACGAATATAATAAAGGGGAACCAACCATTAATTGCTCCGATACACAGGTAATTACTCTTCACTATTCATTTAATGTGAAATCAATAAAATTTAAAATAAATATAGAAGTTAACAATTCATTTAAAACAATAATAAACTAAAAATGCGCTCATAGAGACAAAGACCATAAAAACTAAAAAGCTTAAATAGTGACTATTTTTTAGCGTAACATCAGTAATATTTCACTTAAAATAATATGAGGGGTCACGCGTCTTAAGGTACCTAAGCGCCAAAATTAAAATTAGTCAGAAATCTCCTCCAAAGTTCAGCAATATTCTGGCAATAGTATATCTGTTATTAATTGAGCTAGAACATTCATTTTTGGCTAAATTAGAGTTCTAAGTATGCTAATGAAGATGTTGATGAGTTTTTGGAATAGATTTTCATATTTTATATATATTTTTTAAATTTTTTTTTTTATTATTATGCCGAACTTTGGGTGAACTTTTGGCTGGCGATAGAGGTGAAAAAAGTAGTTCGCTTCATAAGGTTTTCAACGATACTTCGTGTCTAAGGTCATTATAACCCAAACCACGCGACAGAGGAAGGGTGAAAATAGTGATAGCCATCAAAAACACGTTTTCGCCTGTGGTGGCGCTTAGGTACCTTAAGACGCACGACCCCTCAAATGTAGAAATCAGAAATATAGTTTAACACTTCGTAAGCAAATATATATATATATATAATGCATACCCACAGGGAAAACTAACTAAGCGATTCCACGGCCCTTCATGCATTCAGCACCTCATCAGGGAATACACGTAAGGCCTTGGAATCGCTCTCTTATTTTCCCCGTGGCTGTGCATCATTTATTATTTTCACGTGTTTAATTGTGAAACTAACTAACTAAAAATATATATATATACTTTTTTTTTAGGGTGGTTCCATCTATAATGGAGAATTTTCATTTTTATTATTTTTTCTTCTCCAACCCGTCATTTGGTGCCAATTGCAAGAGAAACTCCATATCTAAAGTATTTTTTTAATCAGACAATATTTAGAGGTTGCACAAGCTGATATAAATTTTGGTGTTCTATGATTTTCAGGTGATTTTCATCAATTTTCCAATTTTAATAAATCTCTCTAAAATGCTTTTCCATGTAATGATGGGCATTCATATATATACTGTTTAACAGTGTTTATAATGTCTAATCTATATGTTATTCTGATGTTATCTTTTTCTTTTTTTCAGATCACAGCGACAATGGCACTTGCTAAAGTAACGCGCTCAAAAACTGCAATCTGGCTTGTTAGATGGACGGAAACGGCTTTCAAGTGCTCCGAACTTCCATCTCGTGGAGAAGTGCTGAGGGTGCTTTTCCATTACCATAACTGCGAACAAATGAGCCTAAAAGTGAGCATTGCAAAGACTTCTGAACTTCTACTTCCAATCTGGAAAAGAGCTAAAATTCCAACGAAGGCTCCCAATCACGTGGTAGAACATATCAGAAAGCTCCATGCTGAATGGCAAGGGCTAAAGAAACTAATAAATCGCACGTCGGCGAAGAACCTGGTGAGCCAACAGATGTTCAGAGAAAGGCTGGATGATTCGTTCGACATTGCCCACCGTGAGGCAATATCTATCATAACATTTGAGGAGGACCGGCAGTTCTTGAAAGCCCAACGGGAGAAGGGTAGCAAAGGTACGATAGGAGGACTCGATCAAACATTAGCTCTCCATGAAAAACGTGTGATGAAGAGGAAGGATTCTGCGGAAAATCGAACATTGAAAGCCAAGTCAGAAGCGGCAGTGGCAACTGAAGTCGCTGTACTAGATGACTCGTTTCTGACCCAGAGGCTGAATTCACCGTACCGCCCATACCCAAAACTCCACGACTGCGAGGCACAATACCAATGGTAATTCCTGAGGTAGCTGCAGCACTCGACCGGACTAAAACTAGTGGAACAGCACCAGCACCAGCGCTATTCGACGAGCAAGAATGAAACAGAGGCTTTCACTGCCGAAATCAAAGCCGCTTTTGACCCTAATGTACCACTGATCCTGCACTGGGATGGGAAGATCATGGATGACCTCACTGGACCTGTTCGAGAGCAAACTGACAGGCTCCCGATTTTGGTGTCTGGACATAATGTGGTAAAGCTGCTCTCAGTCCCAAAACTTCAAGACGCACGTGCAGTTACTATGTCGCAGGCAATTAATTGTTGAGACCATAGATGAGTGGGGATTGCGGAACAGCATCAAAGGTATATGTTTTGATACCACAGCCTCAAACACTGGAATGAAAGGTGGAGTATGTATCAGGTTAGAGTCTGAGATTGGCCGTGAACTGTTGAACGTGGCTTGTCGCCATCACGTCGCTGAAATCATGTTGGAAAAAGTTTTCAGCCTTCACGATGTTTCAAAGTCTCCCAACATGGAGATCTTCGGGCATTTCCGAGACATCTAGCCTAAACTGGATAAAACATCCTTCTCTACAGCGGTAAGTGACGAGAGCACAGCATCTGTGATCGCCCCCATGGAAAGATGGTCATTGAATTTGCGGTTGATCAGTTGAAGAAATCACAACCCAGAGATGATTACCGTGAGCTGCTGGAGCTCGCAATCATTTCCTTGGGAGCTGTTTCTCCACGCGGAATACAGTTTCGGTATCCTGGAACTATTCATCGTGCTCGCTGGATGGCCAGGGGTATCTACCCTATCAAGATGTGGCTCTTCCGCAACCAGTACAGCGCACAACAGCCAGGGACAACTTGGTCACGAAAGTCCCGTGGACCATCTTACAACGAGAAAATTTGGCATCATCTAAACGAAGTGTCTCTCTTTGTTACTTCGATTTACGTTAGATACTGGTTCCAGACTACATCGTCAACAGAAGCTCCAAAGAATGATCTCGCCCTGCTACGTGCGCTGTCTGTATATCCAAACAAAGTCATTGGAATGGCAGCGAGTAAAGCATTTGGCAACCATCTGTGGTATCTTTCCGAACTACTGGTGGGCTTTATCTTTGATGAAGAAGTGTCAGCAGAGGAGAAACGAATGATGGTGTCAGCCATTCAAAGAGAAGGACGGATCTGCGAATCCTCGGAAACGCATTGCGCCATTCCTTGAGCCAGCATCAATGGAGTTGCATGACCATCACGAAATCAACGATGAATTTCTTCAAAATTCTCGGTGTCTCTTAGAAGTTCTTGGAGCACGACCCCAGCGAATGGGGAAACCAGGAGTCGTATCGGAAGAGTCGTGAAGTTGCCCACTCAGTGAAGGTAGTAAATGACCTTGCAGAACGTGGTTGCACTGATACATGAATTCAATGCTTCAATCACACGCAACGAGGAACAAAAACAGTTCCTTCTACAGGTTGTTGAGGGTCATCGGAATATGTTCTCTGCACCAACGAAGAGTGGAGCCATCAAGAGGTCTCGTTTAACAACATTTTTTTTGGACACATTTTATAATACTATATATTATATATTTATCGGAAAATCCCAAACTTTGATTGGCATGTGCAAGTCCTAAATAAAGTTTGATCTCAAAAATACTTTTACTGTAACGTTTCTATACCTAATGGCACCTGATAGCGGGTTGGTCGTTATATTTTGCCGACTTTCATTTTTTGGAACCACCCTAAATCACACACACACACACCTGCGGTTCCTTAACCTCCTTCGTAACGTCTAAGGTCATGTGACGGAAGGGACCTATAGCTTTACGTGGATAAAACCTAGCATAATTTGCCTCGACCCTCACTTGATTCACAGAAAGTGTGGAAGTAACTTAAAATAGTTACATTTCCACTTTTGGTACTGTAACTATTCTTCAGTTACCATTCAGAACGAAAGGGTATTAAGGTATTAGGCTATAAAATATAACCTTTGATTCCTCCTAACCTTGCCAAGCATTCTGCCTATAAAGTAATAATGTTTCTCAAAGTCGTCAGCAATGAGTCTGGCACTAGGATTGGGATAAAGAGCGTTTTCCTTCGTCAGGAGGAAGAATCCCCTGTTTGGGTCGAAGGCCGTTTTCAAGAGCTCCGAGAGAAATTCCCTGAAGATCCCTCCTCCGTCTATTCCTGCTTCGTCGAGGCCGACGGCGTTCAATAGGTGAATTCGCATCTTAATTCGAAGATTGCGTTCTGTTAACGAAGGAGGTTGAAAGAAGCAAAAAATGCTTGTTCACCAGAAGGATATTTCAATATGTAGACGCATTATTATATATGTATCATCATAAGTTAAATAAATATCTTCATTTTCCATGAAAAGAATGAATGTATTTACATTCTTATAAATATTATTCTTATTTTATAGTTTCCATTCAATAAATAAGCAAAGCTAACTTCTGGAAACCTCCAGAACCCTATTTTCCCACACGAAGGGGACATGGGAGTGAAGAGAGAGAGTCACCTACGCCTGAGCAATCAGTAAGTGGCCAGCTCAACTCAAATCGTGGCGGTGACAGTCGAACCCTGACCTTCGTTCGAATTTCGAATTCAATCTCCAACCAACCTAGTCACGGAAGCTTTTAAACCCTTGGAACTCATTTTTCCATAGTGTCGGGGTGAGTATGCTCAGAGGGTCACCCAAGCACAAACATTAATAGGGTGAGTGGCCGACCCAACCCAACCCGAGCTCCACCGCCCAGAGTACGACAGAGAGACCACCGAACTACCGGAAGCCCAGATCTTACAAGACTTTAATTTTTGTTTATTTTTTTATTTTAACGTACAAGCGATAACCATTACCATTGTTACAGCATTAAACCAGATCTCACTAAACTATATATTAAATTACAATCAATCAACTCTGAAGAAGCATTTAAGTTGTATCAAGTCCAAAACATTGATAAATACCATTGTTTGGCGAAAGTTTATCAAAGGCGTCTTCGTAAAGATGCGTTCTCCTGACCGTTATGTTAATGTCAGGCCCCACCCCGTAAGAAGCGGTGCTCTGGTGTTGGCTCCGATTGGAGGCTACGAGGGAGGTGAAGAGGGCCATGCGGGATTCGAAGGGGAACACGAAGGGCAGTTCCTGAAGGAGGGTAGACCGCCTCTGTTCAGCCACAGACAACGGAGGGCCATCGACTTCTGGTGAACGGACAAAGCATTATTGCCTGACACGTCAGATGCAAAATACCCAATTAAGATTTCAGTCTACAATTAGAATACGACGACATACGTAGGTTGTGTTAAAGACTCGAGGATCAGCACACAAGGTTCAAGGTAAAGAACAATCACTCACCCAGTTCATCTTTGGTCAACCATCGTGGAGGCTCGAACCGACGGTATCTCCGTCGAGGTCTGATTGCGAATGATTTCACATGGTCGTCTTTGAGGGGAAGGAACACTTTGGGACTAAGCCAATGACCCTCAGGACAAAAACCCCTCCGAGTATCTCGAAGGTGGATTTGCTTAACGACGCCAATGCAAACCTTAAAACGAAATAAAGCATCAAAGAAATTATACACTCATTAAGACATTCTTAGTCCAAAAATAACATTTTTTAATATGGCGATTGCTGAAACAGTTCAATAATTGTTCTCATTTATAATAAAAAGACGAATCGTAAATTGCTATTACCCATTATTTGGTACAGTGATTGATGAAAACAAAAGCCTAATTATTTATAATAAAGAAGTTCTTAAAAGACAATATCGGGAGAAATAATAATAGGTAATTCTTGGGGTTGTTTAACCTTCATCATAAAGGTGGTCATGTGACGAACTTGGAGCTGTGCTGTGACGTCGCCACAACGTAGCCCAAACACTGGAAGAGTAATGCCGAAGAGTCAGATCCCACAATTACCTTAAAACAGTGCGCCCACATTGTCTTATACGAGCCGTCTATGTACGATGCCATCCTGATGTCTGGATGTGCCAACTCCACAAGACCAACACAGACATCCCTGAGCGTCGCAGACATCTTCACCAATTCCTCTACAGTGAAGGGAAAGGAAGACACCTTCTGCTTCTCATTAAAGGAACCTTTAGAGACATAGAAGACCCGAAGGAGGCAATTCAGGTGTATTAATTACAACAGCCAACAACTTAACAATACTCATAACCTACATCATTTGGCTGTGCCATCTTTTAAAGCAAGAATATGACTTTTTTTTTTGTATAAAATAACAGT